>JANRGW010153558.1:0-36367 GCA_024733675.1 Psilopsiagon aymara
GCTCCCCGTGCTGGCCGCTCGCTGCGTGAGGCGAGCCCAGTCGAGTTCGGCGTTGAAAAGTGACTGCGCAGCGGCGGCTCCCGCAGAGGCTCTGCTCCCGCGGACGGTCGAAGGGCAGGCAGGTTTGCTCTTGCCGCGCCGCGGTCGCCGCGATGTCCGCTCTCCTCTTGGCCCTGGCGATGCTCTGGGGATTACCGCCCGTCGCCGAGGCGCTTGCAGCGGGAGCCCGCGGAGGTAAGGCGCCTCCGTGGTGAGGCGCGCAGCAGGGTGCCGGGGCTCACCGTTGCGCGCCGCCCGCTGAACTTTCCGCTGGTGTCGGTTTCTCCCCGGGAAGTTTTCTCCCCGCGGCGCCTTGCGCGCCTCCCTGCCGCTCCTCGCTGCGCGGCCGCGGAGCGCTCCGTGCAAAGTTCGGTGCTGGCAGCACCGCGCTAGGCTGAGACTCCCGGTGGAACGAGGACGTGGCGAGCCCCAAAGCGGCGACAAGTGAACGGGGGTAGGGTTTTGGCGGAGGGGTGTGCCCCGCGGTGATCGGATTGAAGGCAGGGGCTCCTACATAGCGCTTCGCTGCGAGGAGTTAATTAGCTGCGGGGTCCGGTCCGTCCGTGGGGTCCCTGTTGCTAGCGGGAGCGGTGCCAGTTCCCAGGGCTGGGTTCCGCGGGCACGGCCGGCGCCCGCAGCCCTCCCAAGCGCTGCGAAAGTTCCTTCTTTTAAACCTGCCAAGTTGCCGGCAGCTTGTTACCTGGGCTTGTATTTAGGGAGCGGGTCCCTGCCGGGCTCGAGGGCAGAGGTGGGGAAGAGCGAGCTCAGGAGCCCTTAGCTCAGGTGCGGGAGATTTCCGAAGTTGCAACTCTTTCTTTCTTCTCCTTTTTTTTTTTTTTTTTTTAATTCTTTTCTCGGAAGTCGCCTGTGATCAGAGGTAACTAGTGGTCCTGCACCCGGACTTAGTCTTAAGGTTTCGTGTCGCATTTTTTATGCTTCCCAGTCCTTTCTCATTTCCCTTAGAAGTGTTTAAATCGAAGATTTTCTAAGTACAGACTAAGCTCTGCTTCTGCTCTGCTCAGGTGCAGGCATGGCAGCATGCCGCTCTGACTCAGGCTTTCCTACCGCGGTAGAAAACCCTCCTAACAGGAAAATATTCTGTCGGCTTCTTCGCAGCCCCTCAGTTTTAAAACTGCCCGGTCTCATGAATGAGACTACTCTGAATCTTGTTATGCACAGTCTGAGAGGATTTAGATAGGTTTAAGTAGAAATAAAACTCTGTAAAGCATTGATTTTTCACCTTTACGCACCCAGCTCCTCTCCATCATGTACACACTACCTACTAAATTGTTTACTAACTGCCTACAACTCGTTTGGGCGAGTGCGGATGCCTCTAGACAGTCAGTCTTGGGTGTAGATCTTTGCTTCAGCAGACTACCAAACCTCTCCGGTCCCTTTCCTACCTAGCTGTCAAAATTACATAAGAGATCTATGCTTTAAAAATGAGAAATAACTGCTTAGCAAAGAGAAGTATAGCTGCAGCATCACAAACTTGCACGTTTGAAACACTGCATCGTAAGGTATGAGGACATTGCAAAGAAATGAGGGTAGTATTCCGTGTAATAGCAACTGAACAGCCAGATAGGAAAGGGTCTTAGAAAATCTTTCAGTTTCATGAAGGGTACGTATGCTTTTACTTTGGTACATGGCGATTCGTGTTTGTGCTAGTGCTTGTTTAGTGGAAAATATTTCAAGAACTTTCCACAGTGTTCACAAAACAGTTAGATTACAGCTGCTGTAGCATGCATCTGATCTTATGAATAAAAATCAAACTTTCAAACGATTCGTGGAATTGTTTTGGAAACTGATTTGTCACTCAGTCTTTCTTGATGGAGATAAGCAGGTGCCAATTGTTCATGAATATTGATTTCTGGTATTTAAATTTTGCTTCATTTTCCCTTTGTTTTGTTCTCATAGTTACCTTGGTCTGATTTAGTGTTTCACAAAAAAAAAAAAGGTCTGTCAGCTTACATTAAAATCAATCCCATCTTAAAAGGCAACATTGTTGTAAATCATGCCAGACCAAAAAGTGGGATAAATCAGATTTACTTAGAATCAACTAACTCATCATATCATAATGTCATGTCTTATCAAAACTGAGTGGAGTCCGAGTTAGGACTTAAAAGGCATTTTGTTTAAAAAATGTCAAGTGGTTTCAACCTGAAAGGGATTCAGGATGAGGCAGCCAGCAAGAGAATTACATTTGGATATCAGATAAACTTTATGATACACTTCAAAAATTATTGACCATACCAAGCTGATCTGCCTGTACAGAAGGAAATTCTGAGTCACTGGAGCATGCTCAGCTTAACGTATGTGAAAGGCACTGAAATTTGGAATGCACTGAGGCTCACCATTGATAATGAGAACTGGGAAAATGTCATGTGTTGTGTTAATAGCCGTGTTGTGGTAGCCATGGTAATATAAAATATTAGTGAGATGCTGTAGGGAGAGGTAACACCTTCTGTTAGACCAGTGGATAACATCAGGAAAAAAAGAAGGAAGGTTGGGGGCCCCTCTTACCTAGACCTTTTTTCTAGGTTTGAAATACAGAGAGAACCCTCCAGTCTCTCAGGTCTCTCCTGAGCCAGGTTACAACTTATGATTTTATTATATATATATAATTGGGAGGAGAAAATGATATGGAGCTAGGGTGTTGGAAATGAATGGAAAAAAGAAGTGAGAAGGGAATCCAGACAGGAGGTTGATAGGTAAGGGAGGTGTTCTACAGTTGAGATTGTACAGTTTAAGCTATAGAGAGGTATGATTTCCTTATGCTTCTCTCAGTCTCTTCCTGAAGGATCTTGTGGACCCAGATTCTCTTGCAGTTTTCCTGTGAAGGAGTTGCAACTGTTGGAATAAATGAATTTTAGAAGCCTGAGAAAAACCTTACTGACAACTTACGAAGCTGAAAAGACTGCACTTGTTACCTGCTCTTCCTAAAGGCGTGCAGGGAACTTCACAGGTCCCATATCCGCCTCCTGGGTGCTCTTGAGCTAAAGGTGCTTTGTAGCTCTGGTGGGCGAATTTCCTTCCCACAGCTCTCTCCACCCTTGGAGCTTCACCTTGGCTTCATGCCTAGGCTCCTCCACACCTTTTTTTTTTCCTCTCTTCTTTTTTTCCCCCTTTTTTTTTTTTGTTGTTTTTGTACTTGTTTGTTTTTTTTTGTGTCTGTGCTGCTGCAGAACAGCATTGCATGAATCCACTGTGCTGACTAGCATGATTGCCTAGAGGTTGTCCAAATTGCGTAGGTGCCCCAGATAACAGAACTTAATTTAGATAATCTTTACAAATGTGTGGTGTTGTCAGTGAAATGTGTACCACAGTGTTCTTGATGAGTGTATTGCTCGTTATGAATTGACTTATGGTCTGTGGTGAAGCTGTGGGTTTGTGTTTGGTGGCAGATCACTGGTATTGGCAGCACTGAAGTGCTAACTTGCTAATGTGTGGTTTTAGTGTTCTGGATCTGTTCTTTGGGTGCTGGTGTGGTGAAGCAGCTAGCCAGCAAAGTTTTGCAAGGCATCCTCCTGTAAGGTAGCCTTTATACTGAATGGGAAATGTCAGGTAACACAGAACTCCAGTTCCTGAACGATGGTATCATATTATGGAGTGATGGTATTTTTTTTATTTTTATTATTTAAGCTATTGTAAAGAAGGAAATATATATATTTAATTAACATTACTCCTCTCTAGAATCATGAACGCTTCCAAATCTGCTGTCTTTTTTCTACTTAGCAGGGAATTTATTGTTTTCACCATGTCCCTTGACCATATTTAAGTGAAGGCTGGAAACAAATTACTTTTAAATGTAATTTTCAGGTTTAAGGTTCAGCTAATGCGAGTTTGGATTACTCACCCTTGTAGCAGAAACACAAACCAGGTGAAATAAATGTCTCTTTGTGATGATGGCCTTCAGTCCTTGGTAAGGTGTCACAGCAGGCATTAGCAACTCCACTATAAGGTTTTACAACTCTCTTGTTATTGTAGTATAGTGCTTGAAACTGGGTGTACCAAGCACTGCTCTACTTCACCAGGCTGAGCTCCAGCTTGGCCATCTGTTGGAAAGTAATCTCAAGAAAAAAAAAAAAAAAGCTGCTTTAGTGCTATACTTACTGAAGTATATGTTTTTGTACTTAAGTTATGTCTTGAACCTACATAATAAGTGTTAGTATCTTATGTGCAATGATGCTTCCAAGGTCACAGTGACATTGCCATTTATTTATTCAGAAGAATAATATTACTTAAGCTGTCATTGGAGGGGTAAGACTATGGAGGAGGGTGAAAATGCAATGATGAATTTAGGGCAATACTTAGAAGGATGTCTGATAAGAAATAAAGACAAATTGTGGGGAGATGTCCACAGGTGCAATTTCAGTGACTGGTTTTACAGGCAATTGGGGATGCATAGATGTCCTCCGAGTATGTGAATGCATATGCAAAATCCTGATTCTTCTGGGATCTGAGCAAAATGTATGTGTGGTTTTCTGTGAACTGACTTGCACATTCTTACCCTGATTGGTGCTTTAAATTCAGTGGTTTTGGAGAGCTTTAGTGTAATGAAAAGTGGTGCGGAAACATACAAACTATTTAAAAGGGTAAAATGCATTTTCATAACTAGGTGTTTGATGTAAAAAGATTTGTAGACTTGTTTTGTCACCAGCCTTTTTACTAAGCTCTCCTAGAGTTTCTGCTGATATTCCTGCAGGTTGCAGTAGTTGTCCTCCAAAGACTTGGAGAAAAGCTCTTGCTTCACGCAATGGTTCTATTGAAGTGTTACATGACTGCTGCTACGTGGATTTGAGCATATGTCGTACCTTTGAGGTTCATATGGACCCAAATCATTCTGCATTTAAAGAAAGTGGCAAAACTCACACTGACTTCAGTCTGCAGCTTGGAAGTGCTGTTCCTCTAGTGCCTCATTACAAGTCCTTTTATCTGTTGTTTGCAGTGAAAGAAAATAGGTTTCTCTTTATTGTATTGACTCGAAAGAATGTATGTAATTTTAATTTGTGTATTTAGAGTTCTGACTATCTGTAGAAATGCTAGTAATTTAGATAGTAGGACATTGGTTTTGTTGAAATAGCATACTTTGAATCCCAGGATGTTGTTGCTTTTGCCTGGTTCATATGCGTTAATCTCTTCTTTAATAGTCTTGTTCCTTCAAATGTAATTAAAAAATTGTTTTGAGAATTCTTTTTAATTGCACTTAGCCAAAACATTCTTAATGATGAAGAAAATATTAGAACTTGGCTATTTTTATTCAAGCCATACAGACTATTGAGTCTGTATTTAGTGTGAGCTTGGGTGAAGTGTACATATTGTAGAGCCAGGTTCTAAATTTGGAAGTCAATTAAGGTCTAATTGGATTTAAAAAATTAGTCAAATGACTGTGCACCTTCTGTCCAACCCACTAGTGTGGTTTTCAATTAAATTAGTTAGAATTTAAGGAAAAAGACACAGCTATTGAAAAGAGATTTGTCAAATATTTGTAAATTTAGCTATATTCCAGCTAGCTAGTTGGTTGACCATAATGCAGAAAATTTCCAAGAAGCATCAGAACTTCCTAGTGCTGTGAAGCAGAATCCTCATTTTTAAGTAGTTGGTAAAATGAATTAACCAGGACTCTTTACTGTAAAATCAGCCATCCAGTGCAGCTGTGATCCTGCTGACAAGAGTGCCTATCCTTTGTGCATGTGAGGATACTCCGGAGCCTCTGTGGGCTGGGCCAGGGCCTTTTCCCGTAGGTGAAAGGCTGTGTACAAGCAGGGTTGGACCTCAGTAATGGAATTCCAATAAAACTCATTCAGTGCCTTTTAATTAGATTTAACGGGAACTGGAAAGGATCATTAGAGAGGCAAACACATGCTTTTGTCAGTAATATGTTCACTATATTATTAATCTGATTGAATTTGTGTGATCCTCATAGCAGGAGTAAGATCTTTGTATGTACCTGGAAAGTATTATGTGGGTGTGTTATGTTTTGTTATTGTGTGTGTCTTTGCAGCCCAAGCAGTATATAATGTATAGCATTAGAATTAGGCTGTATGTGGTCTTTATGAACCCTACCAATCCAAGGATAGAGTTGGATGCTAGAAAGAAGGTTGTGTGACATTAGCAACTACGTTTTTACTGGCTGTTTTGCAGTAAAGCACATTGGTGGATTACAAGCAGAACACTTTAGTATGTAGAATCTACTGATAAGTAATAGGTCTTTTTAAAGATGATGTAATGCCAGTCTGGAAGTAATGTAAAGCTTGAGATTTTTATTTCTATTCAGTTAGAAATACAGTCTAATTCTCTGAGGTGGAAAAATAGATTACAGTATTACAAGTTCTAGATATGGTACATTGAATTCAAAATGTGCTTTCAACACCTGTTGGATATTCCTGCACACCTCATGTGCTGCATCCCACAAAATGATGTGGCCTTCATTTGGCTTCCAGAAGAGCCAGAGTGTTGAAACTTGGCTTAACTGAGGAAATAAGAGGAAGTGTCCTGTCAAGGAGGCACTGTTCTGTTAACATACATACTCCCACAAAAATACTCATGGGACTTTCATATAATGCTTTATGATTTTAATTTACTTACATGCAGACTAGCAAACATACTCATCAGCAGTTTTAAAAACACAATTCTGATATTGTCAAATAGTTTGGGCTGCTAATTCTATTAGCACTTATTATTTTATTAGCTAATTATTCTGATAGCACGCTATTCTCAGAGGCTGTGATATGGTGAGGAACACATGGGTTTCCACCTCCCTTAACATGCAGGGAAATATTTTTCCTCATAGTTCTGAATAATTCTAAGGCACTGGAAGTGCCATAGTGCTACAAGCTCTGATACATCCTTGTTCCAATGAACTTTTTGGAGAAACACTGTAGTATTTTTTGCTATAAAAATACAAGTAAAAAGAAGTTACGCTAATACAAAAAGATAATGAAAAGTCACAGTAATTTTCTAGATGAAAGGCAAGTTTCCCCAGAATGCCTGCCTCTTTTTGCTTGCAAATACTGTGATGATAAGAGGAGAGAGCAAAGCAAGATCATAGTAAGTTGGATGCTCTTTTGCATATGCAAACACACACTGATTTACCCAAAGTATATTGGTATTTGTGTAAAACTGTGTGCTTATGGAATGAAAGTATGTCATTTGCCAGCGAGACTCTTTTCTTCTCTGGAGAAGAACAGGTTTTGTTTATATTTTACTGTACTAACAAACAGATTACAAACCTGAATCAACACCACTGAAGTCAGTGGATTCTTTGTGTCCTTGGTGGTGGTAGAATCAGGCTACGTGTATGTGTGTGGGAACTTTGGGCAATTTTATTAAAATGGTCTAAAAATATCAAAGTCTTAGAGGACCTTTAATTAAATTATATTGTCTGCCTTATCCTATGATTTTCCAGCAAGAAGTACATATTTCTTGCATTCTTTTTGTTTCAGTTTTGCCTGGGTTCCTTAAACGGAACTCGCTTTTATTTTTCCCACATCTAATTTTAATATACGTGGATCACAGTTGTTATTACTTTTCTTTTCTCACCTCACTTTGTAATAATTCTTAGAAGATGTTGCTATGTAAGCTATTTATTTTTAATAAATTATCAATTTTATAATTTCTTATGTAAAAAAAAAAACTTTTTGCAAAGAGACCATGAGGTCTGAAAACCAGAGGAAATTCTAGACAGATCAATATGCAAAGATGTGTATGGTCTACTCCTTGGAAGTCATTAGGTTAGTTAAACCTAGTTCTGTGTGATACAGTCGGAGCTGCTAGGTGAAGTGCTACACTTACACATTTGTCTTGGTTATGGTGATGTGGAAAGAATAGCAAGGTGATGCTTTTTCATGCAGCGCGTCAGTTCCCTATAGACCTTTGCAGACTTACCAAGGAATGAGAGCACTTGACTTCCTTTTGAGTCCTATCTTAAAGTAGCTTTTTTTATCCAGCAGTATTTCATAAAGCATAACTAGGGATCAGTCAAACCTGTGCGCTTCTCAAGTAGTGATAATCATGTACTGCCTGGAAGGCAGCTGGCCTGTCTTCAAGATTTATCAAAACTGAGCTGCAGCAGTTAATGATTTGGGGCTGGTGTTAGCCACTTCTATGAGAATGTGCTGCAGGTATATATATATGTGTATATAAACTTTGGATATGTATTGAGATCTGTGAAAGGTGCTATTGCTAAGTACAGCAAATAAGTACAAAATCTTATGCCCTGAACTCAAGTGGCCCGTTACCACATTTCTTCAAATTGGAGCAAGCTATTCAGATCAGTGTGTATGTCCAGATCTATCTGAATGAATTCCTCAGCTTGCACTCGCTACATTACATTTCTTTCCCTGGGTTTCGCATGGCTGTGACTTGAACAGAGTTGACAATACACAATATTACCTATTTACTCTGTATTTACTCTGTAGATTATACTTCTCCAGAGAATTGGTGGCAGCTAATCTGCCACTCTGCATGTTTTCAGAGACCTGCAAACTGCATTTCCAGTAATTTCGCAGGAGAGTGTCAGATCTAGGTTTCTGTAATTTTCTTATTTCCCCCAGATTTGTAGGCATGTATGCCCATGTCTCCAGCCTTTGTCACTTTCTTTGTCTTGTGAATAGTTTCCTTTCTGTGTGGAAATGCTGCCTGTCAATGCCCAATTTTGGACACTCTTAGAGTGGTAAGAAGTTTAAAGCAGATGGTTGTCAACAAATGATGACAAAATTCTGAAATACTGCTCCAGTACAAACTGTGAGGCTTAGTATTTAAAGCACATTTGAGCATATAAAACCTGCTTAAACTTCTAATGCCATTGTTGCCTTTGCTGTGGAATATTCTTGGTACAATTCATACTTTCCATGATAACATTTGTTTCTTTTACTGAAAACAGCAGAACCTCTAACCAGCCAGCAGTATTAAGTAATGAGTAAAACGCTATGAACCATGTTATGATTTTGTCAGAATTGTTAAATGCTTCTCAGTGAAGCTGCACTGATTTATAGTGGCCTGTCTTCTCACAGTAGTATCATGCTGTGTCAAAAATGCCTTGCAAGGAAGTTGTAATACAGTTAAACTTGGTGCTTGCCATTCTGTTGTTGACTGGTGGTCGGAAGACAACCAGTAAAAGACTGGAATTCAGGAGAACTTAAGTGGCTGTGAATCTTAGGAATGTAACTTAAAATATTTGCATAAAGTAAGCAAAGAGGTAGTGGGTATGGCAAAACTTGGATTCTGCATCTGCATTGCATTTGCTAATTCAGCCACTCAAAGTAATTTAAGTGCCTTATAAAAGGTGGTGTCTATGAAAAGCGTGATACAAATACGAAATCTGAGAGTGTCTTCTGCAAGTTTCTATATCTTAATGCAAAATGTCAGAACTTAATGGATCAACAGTCTGCTTAGCCCCGCAGTAGCCAGTTTTACTTCTTTTTTGTTTTCTGAAGATAGCACAGCATATCCTTAGTAGCCCAACGAGTAAATTAATACTGCAGAGTGCTTGCTCTTGAAGCCAGACAATGACTCTTTTTCTGATTTTTGGGGCAGAATTGCCTCTCTGCTAAGGATGGTCATCCTGGGGTGGTAACCACTGCCTGATTGTGTCTACATTTTTTATTAAAAAAAAAAAAAAAGAGAAAAATAATCCCTTTATGTATCATTCTGTTTGTTGTTCTGTTTTGTGCCGAGTGGGGAAGTTGCCCCACCTAAGTAAAAGTCTTCGAATGTTTGTCTTTCATGTGACACCCAAGAAGCATACTCTGGCTGTGGGCTTAGTGCTCCTTCTGTGGGCAAGTGGAGTTGGGATTTTACTTGTTTGCTTCTGATTTCACATTGGCACTTTGAATAGGAATATTTTTTTTTTCTTCTATGAAATTTACAAAAGCTCATGACTAGGAAAGATTCTTCAAAATAGCTTCAGGTGACCTGATGCTGCAGAGTTTATCAGACAGTAGCAGCATTTGAGGATACAGGTGCCTCATGAATGCTGCTTTCATTTGGGATTGCAGTCTCAGGGAAACAAACAGACCAGAAGTGGATGGTGGGGAGGATTACTGGTTAAATTACAAGGTTATTTTGTTTAGTAGGGAGCAAGAAAAACCATGACCAGTACGAATAAATCCTAATGTTTTCCACATAGCTTCTGAACCAGAAAGAGCTTGTATTGCTGAATAGGTGAAGAGATAAACAGTAACATTTGGCTTGTGCAAGTACTGCCTTTTATAAGTCATGGGGAAATCAACCTTCCTTCCTCTTTCCTGAAGATACAGGAGCCTCCTTGAATTACTTGCTTTTGGGGGTGAATGTATTAGTGAAGAATTCATGGGTGACAAAGATCTAATTTTTATAGAAGTGAATGGTAACACACTTTGGGACTTCAGTCTGCATGGGTGTATATTACGTTCACCTGCGTTATTCTCGACTTCAACTTTTATTTTGCCTTAATTTTTTTTTTTGCTACTGATAAATAACTGAAGGTTTAAAGCAGCTCATCCCACTAGGAATTGCTGCCACTGAAGGAAAAAAAAATCACTAGTAGCATAGTGATGTTTTAATAACACAAAGTGATCCCCTTGTACTTCAGTAAGTTGCATGAGTTGCCTTTAGCTTTCTCGTTGCCATCTTTCTGATGACACCTTTCTGTCAAAAAGATGAAGAATAAAACCTAAGTCTGTTTAACATTAAATATATTCTGCAAAGCTTTTGTGAAATACAAAGCATATGGACTTTGCAGATTATGTTTGCATTTGGGACTTGTGGGTAAATCTGTGAACTTTGTGCTTTGGAAATCATTGCCCTTTAAAGCAATTGGTTGTATTTACCATAAGCACATCCCTCAAAACTATATTTTGTAGAGTGCTCTGATCTTTTTAGCTCTTGTGTTTTAGGGGCAGGTGTTTTTAACTACTGGTACAAATTAAGTTTTCAAAATTGGTCAGTTTGAATGCATAGTTAGGCCTAGCATTTTTAAAGAGAAATCGGTTAATGTTTAAAACCAACAGACAATACCAAAACCCTGGCAAACTAAGCAGGAGAGCTTTACAGCTGTTGGCTGAGATTGTATAATAACATAGTCCAAAAGCTCATTGATACTGATCTTAATTGTCTCAATAACATGAATATTGGTTCTAAGTAGAAGAGGGAATTAAAAGCAGACTAATACGTTCTTGGATGTCAAAGTCTGATGAGACACAAATCATCCGAAAGGGTATCATTCAAAACCAGTAAGTAGGAAGTATGTGTATGTATTTCATTACCTGATAGCAATATTCATACCCATACCTGGGGGAAAACCCACCACTTAAAACATGTACTTGCCACTAGATCAGCAGGGCTCATATACTTTCCAAGTTTGGACCTTCTGCCTTCCTGTTGTAGGCTTTTCTGTGGAAATGGCTAGGGCAATATAATTTTTAAAGGAAAATACATGAACAGCTGGGATTAAGTAAAGCATGGCAGGAAACATTAGAGTTGTGCTTCTGCCTTTGCTGGTGGCAGAACAGGGTTGCTCATGGTCATGTTTTTTAAGTTTATTGCGTAAGTGAGGTAGGCATCAGGAACAGGGTTAGTTCTTTGGACAAAGGTAAGTGTGTTTAAATGCATTCTTAAGAAAAAAAAAAGGCATGTTTTAGGCCAATTTTAAGAGTTATAGAGGGGGAAGAAAGTATCTCCCCTCTTTTTCCCTTCTTTCTTGGTCCTTAGCAGCCCTATGATTGACAAATAATCTGATCTGAGACACAGAAATGCATTCTGTGTCAGCGGTATGCTAGTGATGCTGTTCCTACAGTCAGCGTGCACCTCTGTGGTCTGCCCAGCTGAGCCATATTCTAGCTCTTGCTTGGGCATGTGCCCACTCTTCAGACCTTTTTCCTTGTCACCTAACAGGTGACCATCTTTATGTTGACTTTGAACCAAATGAAGAGTGAAACAGGGAGGGGAAAGGTGATCAGACCTTGGGCATGGTAATGTAGCCCTTGGAGCTGAGGTTGCTCTTTTTTCCATGCTCGCATCAGGTGAGTAATGCTAAATCTTGAGATCCCCCTTAAGTTTTTGTGGCAGAGACTTGAAAAAGACTGGCTAGTAATAGCCTAGGCAGGAGAAAGTGCATATCAGGAAAAGCAAAAATATTGCTGAAAAAGGAAAACCCAAGGGGTTTCCTTCCCTGAGTGCTCGAAGCTGGGCTCTGCCCTGTACGAAGGAACAAAAGGGGAAGCTTATATAAATCCTTCTTAATAAGAATATAATATCCTTCTTATAATATCCTTATATAATATCCTTCTTATTAAATTGGCACAGCTAATATATTGTGCTAAAGTATGTTCATCATGCTGTTTAAAACAACCGGGTTAGAAATCTACTGGCAATAAATGAAGACTTATTGTTTTTGGTGTCATTGGGGCACCTAATACAGCTTTAGAATACTAACTGGAGTTTGTGAAAGGGGAAAAACAAATGTCCCTGTGCCATTTAATTAACTATCTGGCCAACATTTCTCCCTTTTAATTGAAAAATCTGTAAGTTGCAACTGGCTTCAAGCACACTCTTGTACAATTCTGCCAGCAGCAAATGCGCATATTAAAATACAGAAAGCCTGCACAGCTTCACGTATACCTGATAAAATCATACCTTGAACTGTGAAGGTGGTTTCTTATAACAAACCAGGATATAATAACTGCATTTTGTAATTAAAAGGAAGTGATTAGAAGAATATTAGTACTTATAAGCATAGCAGGAATATCTTCTGGTAAGTGTGTCTTTGTGGGACAGCTATGAGATTAGTAAAAATATGAGCAGTTCTTTTCTTTTAAAATTAAGACATACTGCCAGCCCAATGTAAGTAACTTATTTTATGCAAGTCGCACTGCGCAGACACTTTTATTACTTATTCCCTCTATTGTTATTCGAAGTGACACTGTAAGCCATGATCAAAATACAGGAGCTGCAAGTATTAAAATTTTTACAAGAGTTTGAATCGAGTTTGTGGGTTAAAGCCTTACAGGATTAAATGAAGAAAGAAAAAAAAGTGTACTGTCTTTTTGGAGAGCTAATTTAAATTTAGACTTTCATATAATTTGTCTAGCAATCTTGAGTCAAAACAGTGTGAACTGTGAGCCCTGACTCTTTCTGGGATGCCTAGAAATTTAAACTAGAAGTTTTTGTGCTTTACTGGAGGTGTTCCCTCTCCCTGCTTCCCTTGGGAGTGCTGATCCATGAGTTCCCAGGCTGCTGCAGCTCGTTGGGAGCTGCTGGCATAAAAGAGAAAGTCAGTATTTGTCACTCAAGGTCACATACTGGTGTCAAATGAATAGCTCAGGTTTTAAGTTATTGTGCTGCTAACAGTATTCTATGGGCACAGATTAGGTAAAGCTCATGTTTTCAGTAAGATATACCAAAAAAATCCAAACCTGCCTGGTGACGCATCAATGGCAGGTCACAGGCATCGTCATCACATGCACATCAAAACATCCCATGTTTTTGGGAGATTGAGACCAAGTTTAGAAGAGTTTAAAAGGCAACTAAAAGAAACCTAAACCTACTGAATTAACTTCCATATCTATCACAGCTGCTGGAGTTCTTTTCAGGCTTCCCTCTGTTCAGGCTTCCAGCAATAGTGCTCACGTCGAAACGTTAATGACTCATTTACCGAGCGATGCAGTTTTGGTTGGTTTTTTTGTTTGTTTTTTTTTTTTTTTTTTTTTTTCATTTTTCATTTACTGTTTTCTGTACTCCTTTAAAAACTGAAAGGGCCTTCCAAAATGAATTTTACTTAGGCATTATTGCTGTCAATTAAAGTTATTAAATCACAGGGCTTTAAAAAGTGCAATCCAAATACGTATTAATATATTTGGTTGCTGCTTAGCCACTCTCTTAGAGAAGTGACAAGTACTGTATCAAGGCAGCTCTGAACAGTGGCACGTATTTCTTTCTAAAGATCAAAATGTTTGCATGAATAACTATTTTGTGGGGGTTCTAGGGGAAAGATGGGCACCGAAGGAAGAGCCTTAAGAATGGTGGAGTAGGGGAATGGAGCAAATCCAGCTGCAGTATTGGCTGTGGGTTGTGAATTGCTGCAGTAGGAACTCTGTGTGAGAGCTGGAGAAAATCAGGGTGAGCAGGTGATATGGTAACTCCCTGTCTGTAGGGGTAATAGAAGATAAGAAAAGCCACATCCTCAGCACTAGTTAGGGAGGATTATGAGGAGAAAAGGAATTGCCAGTAACTTGCAAATCACAGGCCCGAAAGACTGAAATTCTGGTGGTGGTTTTGGGGAGTGAAACATTACAGTGGTAAAAGCCAAATTTTTCACAGGTGTTTGGTACAGTGTTTGTGCTCCTTTGTGATTTCCTTAAATTAACAGTTTCACTTTTCTGCAAGTCTACTGTACTTTGACTCTTAACTGAATTAAGTTCTATTATAAATGACATCTTTCCAACAGTCAGTATACAGGTTAACACTCCCAAGAGGGGTGCTTTAATGAGGTTGTTGCTATGACAGATCAGCTTCAGGCAGCACACATGCCACTTGGAAATACCTTCTGTCAGCTCGCATATTACAGCAACTTCTGTGACTGCATTTTTAAAACTTTCCTTTTAGTAGAATTTATGTCCAGCCCTTTGTATTTCTGTTCTCCCAGTAATGCAGCTGAGGCTTTGTCAGTCTACACTGTTTATTTCTGCTTTTATTTCTGAAATGTTAATAGCAATTCATGGTTTGACAAGTTAAAGAAACAAGGTGTTAACTTGGTGGCGATTTTGAATGATGTTCTGAGGACTAAAAAGATTTACAGAAAGAACAGGCACATACACTGCAGTCTTTTTTCATTTGCAGTGGAAATATTTGAGGCCTTTTTTATTTTTTAATTTTTTTTTTTCCCTTAAGTTCATGTTGGAGAACTTCTGAACAGGTGGAAATTATTTACTATGTACTAAGGAAACTCATAGGAATACAGGCATTCACATTACAATGCAGCCATGTAGGTGGGCACAGTGATTTGCCTTTTCAGAGCAGCTGGCTGTGGTCTGTGGCTGTGCTGTGTATTATGTATATCGGAATCTCAGAGATGTTAAATTGTGCAAGTATCTTTCAGAAACGCATTCACTGAGTCTGAGAGGTTAATATGGAAACAGATCCCAGTATAGAAGCCAGCAGTCTGGCTGCTTCTACTGCCTGCAATGCAAAAGGTGTCAGACGTTGGGATGCCTAGACAGGCACTGAGGCTGTATTTGCTTTGCTGTTGCTCCCTGCCCATGTCATGTAGGTTCCCTGGCTGGAAGAGAAAGGAGCCTGTCCTCTCAGAAACCAATTCATCCCATCCCTACTTTACTCCACCAACTGCTCTTGTGTAATGCCAATGTTTGCGTGGTTAAATGTGACTAAGGTAGATACAAGCCCAAGGTGTTGAGCCTCTATATAGTTCAGAATAATGTTGATATTAATACCTTAAAAAAAAAAAAAAAGTAGCAAATACCTGAATTTAACAATGTGCCTCACCACCTTCACAGTAAGGAACTTCTTCCTAATGTCTAAATCTACCCTGTTTGTTTAAAGCCATGCCACCTTGCCCTAGCCCTACACGCCATTGTACAAAGTCCCTCTCCAGCTTTCTTATTGGCTCCTTTAGGTACTGGAAGCTGCTCTACAGTCTGCTGGGAGCCTTCTCTTCTCCAGCCTGAACAGCCCCAATTATCTCACCCTGTCTCCGTAGGAGAGGTGCTCCATCCCTCTGAGCATCTTTGTAGTCCTCCTCTGGACTCAGTCCAACAGCTCTGCCTTTCTTATGTTGGGGACCTCAGAGTTGGACACAGTACTCAAGGTGGATTCTTGAGAGAGCAGGATAGAGGGACAGGATCACCTTCTTTTGATGCACCCCAGCATATGGTTGGTGTTCTGGGCTGTGAGCACACATTGCTCAGTCAGGTTGAGCTTCTCGTCAACCAATACCCACAAATCCTTCTCGGGACTGCTTTCAGTCCAGTCTCTGCCTAGCCTGTAGTTGTGCTTGGGGTTGCCCTGACCCAGATGCAGGACCTTGCACTTAGCCTTGTTGAATTTTATGAGGCTGGCACAGGCCCGTCTCTCTAGCCCGTCCAGGTTCCTCTGGATTGCCTCCTCTCCCTTCAGTGTGTCAACTGCACCAAATAGCTTGGGTGTTGTCAGCAGACTTGCTGAGGGTGCACTCAGCACTATTGTCCATGTCCCTGACAGAATATGTTGAAAAGTGCTGGTCCCAATGCCAACCCCTGAGGAATCTCACTCATTAATGTCGTGTTTAAACTTAAATAAGCATCCCTAAAATGTAATTCTGCTGTCTCAGTGTTTTCCAGTTGCTCTGTAGACATGGCTAACCTCATTGTTCAGTCTCCTTTTCCTTCGAAGCTTTAAAAGTGAGTTTTAAATATGTGACTTTGATGTATAGAAAGGAATCATACTCAAATTTGACATGACCTATATAAATACTGCCTTAAATGTAGGGTTGGATGAAACGGCTTATTCCCTTTCCATAATGTGTTCAGTTTTCTTGTCTGCTCAGTTCTGAATTGCTGCAGTCACTTCTTATCTGACATGTGCCTCACCCACCAGTGGGTGCTCTGCCATCTCACTACATTTTGGAAGCAAACTCTTTCATCACTGCTCATGTCAGTGAAATTAAATCTAGGGAGATAGATGTTCAGGAACTGTGTATTCAGCCCAGAAAGCTTTGCTTCTTGGAAATTAATTGGCTTATAAGAACTTTTTTTTTTTCCCCTGTTGCTCTAGAAACAGTGCACTATGAAAACCTGGGTTTATTCTTTTGAGTATTTTATTGTAAGCAAAAATACCTTGGTACTGAAGAGTAGAAAGGCTGGCTATATAAATCAATGCTTCATTGTATTTATTGTGCTATTTACTAGGCCTCCAAGTATACTAAATTTTTATAAATGCAGAATCATTCAGCTATATCCAAATTGGTTCAAAAGATGCTGATGAGAACATTTAAGGTCTGCAGGTTCTGGTAATACTGTTTGCTGTAAGTGTACTCGTCCCAGTTTCTTTCTATGACTGAACTGAAAGGGCAATTGTATAATTTTAATGAGCAGTAAATAGGTTCAGATATTCCATGCGTTATATTCTTTTTCCTGCTGTTTGACTTGCTTGGCCATTAGTGTCACTTATTCCCTCATCATAATTTTGCCATGTTTGGAAAGAAGGTGAGATGGGGATTTAGCATCTCTGTCCTTTCTCCTTCCCCCACCCAAAAAAGAGGGGGGAGGGGAAGCACCCCCAAAAAACCCCAAAACAAAACAGGAAAAGTAAACCCAGCACCCAGGATGTGTTGACAAAAGGAGACCAGATGTCGAGTAAAAGGCACATGGTATGTATGGATTCTGGCTCCTTCCTGCAAAGATTGCTATGAGAACAGAAAACACTGTGATTTATTCTTGTGGCAAAAAACTGCAAATGGAACAAGAAGTACAAAAATCTCCATACGTTGTTGCTAATACAAGTTACATTTAGAACAGTGTGTCCTCCTTTGCCATTCTGCTCTTCTTAAACAGAGCATAATGAAAGTAGTCTATAGGCAGAGCTTATTGAACTGCAGTCAGAACTTTCACTAAATGAACATCTAACAATTTAATGGTAATTATACAGCTTCTAAGAAAAAATTTCCCTATGTATTATATTTGTACTGTAGCCGTCTCCATGTATAATAATTACTATGCTGTCTCTGTTATAAATTGTGTCATTTTTACACAGACCAGAAAATGACTTGCACACAGATATGTTTATCTGTGTATGTATGGTGGATTTTAAATTGAACAGTTCCAGACATAATTTTCCTAATACTGGTTAATCCATCTTTAATTAAAATGTTAATTGCTAATCCAGATATTACACATAAAATCAGCCTTCAGGAAACTGTGCCTTATTTTCACGAGGACAAAAAATGTGCAATTAGATGGCAGTCTGTTCTTCTGAATTGCAGTGTAGTCATCGTTAATCTGTGATAACGGACTAACTAGCTATTGTTGTGTTACTGTATGAATTGTTTATCCCCCCAAAGTAGGAGAGAAGGTGTGGGTGGGGGAGTTAATTTAGTGCTAGTTAAAAATTCCCACTTGAGTCAAAGTTAGGACTGGTTTTTTTTTTTTTTTTTCTATTTTCCCTTTTTTTTTTTTTTTGCGGTGATATCAACAAAAAGGGGTTGCACAGAAGGGGTTATACTACTGCTGTGGTGGCTGAAGCTGCCTCTCTCTGTCTCTTAGCTGGAAAACACTGCTGAAATCATGTCTACGTAGTACAGAACAAAAATCCCTCTGTGTCTGAGCAGTATATTTCCAAAGTCAGACCCTGTCAATCTTGTTTTCCAGCCAAGGGTTGTGGAAGGTAAAGTTAGCTAGATTAAGGTTGTCCTTGTCATGTAAGAAGTGTGTTAGGAGTGTGGTGAGGAAAACTTACTTTTGTTTTTTGTCATTGAGATACAGTCTGTGCAGTTCAGTTAGTTTACTGGTTTCCTTTTTAATACACTGTACAGAGAATTAAGCAAGTGGATTTACAGCATTTCACACCTGCGAAGTAATAATCCTGTGATTTCCTCTGCAGCGTTACACATGTAACTGCAACCAGTGAGCCTTTGGGGGTAGGAGACTTGAATTTAGTGATGAGTCGAAGTCAAAGAAGATAATACAATCCTAGTGGCTGAAAACTTGTGTAAAATATTAAGGAATACTTAATTGCTGAATGGAATAACATAAGGTGCTTTGTACCTCTGAAATCAGTTCATTCAGATCTTTTGGCTTATACATATTTTTCTTATCTCATTAATGGCAGATGAGAAATTGTTAGTATAATTTAAACATGTTTCACACAACATTTTTGGGGTAGTCATGTTCAATCACAAACTCTGGATAGTACATGATGGTTTAGTCAAGGCTCATATTAAATGGGGAAAATAGAGTCTTGCCTATAGAGTGCCATCTGTTAATTTTTTTCATTAGAAAATAGTCATTAATGTCTCACTTTGCACAAAGTATATGCTAATAAATAGGCTTTTAAAAATAACCTATTTTCCTTTCCTGAAATCTGAAAGGAAAAAAACTTTCCCCCAATATTTGTAAACTATTAACTATTACCACACACTATTTAACAAAAATCATGTCTCTTGATTTCAGAAGTCTTAACAATCTGTTCTTATTTGGGGTTTGTGTGAATACCATTGG
Organism: Psilopsiagon aymara; assembly: GCA_024733675.1. Taxonomy (NCBI): domain Eukaryota; kingdom Metazoa; phylum Chordata; class Aves; order Psittaciformes; family Psittacidae; genus Psilopsiagon; species Psilopsiagon aymara. The sequence goes on from JANRGW010153558.1 coordinate 19,227, forward strand.
AAAGGCTTGAGCTTTTGGGTTTTAGATGTGCTTTTTTAATTTTTTTTTTTTTTAGCCTGTTCATTTTTTCATCAAAGAAGGTCACCTCTTCACCTTTCTTTTAATCTTTCTTCCTTTTCATTCCTGTTATTCCAGTGCTCTTTCTAGCTTGTGAGAGTCACTTAATCTCTGTATGAAACTGTACCTGATTTGCTCCAACAGCACAGCTTCTCTTAGCAAGTTCATCCAAATGGATAAAGAGGAAGATGCCTTTGACATTTTTGCTGTACTGGGAGGATGCAGCTGCTCCGTGGCCGAGAGCTACAAAAGAGAGGTTATTTTGGGAATGGTATGGATTTGTATGTATTGCTTTGGCTTGGTTTACAGTCACTCTGTCTTTGAGACGTGTTTGAGTATCTGCTATTGATGCATGAATAATACTGCTATTTATAACTTGTTTTCAGGCAAGAAAACTGGCCACTGCCACCAGGAGAGGCAGCCTGCCTGCCTGCATAAAAATTGTATTCCGTTTAGTTTCTTACGAGACCAGAATAAATCTGAAAAATGTGCAAGCTCCACTACTTTTTCAAGGTGAGGCGGTAGTTTTGAGCTGTGTTACTTGGCCAGGTAGAGCCCTCTCAAGAATAGCCTGTGCCAGCTGATATATCCAGGCTCCTGGGGGAGCTCTTGTCTTTCCCTTGTGAGTCTTTGAACTGTCTCTAGTAATAAATGTGAAGTTCTGCTGTCTGAAAAGCATGCTGTCTTACCACCCAGAATACTTTTCTTTTTCCTGCAACCTGCTTGGAAACTGGTCTTCTCCATGGTCTCCTCATGTCTGGTCTACTTAACACAGGTGGATAGCTGTGAACAGGAAGTTCACTTGTGCCTCAAGTGTATTATTTCCTTTTGTTCTCAGCTAGATAGAGCAGATTAAGAGCTGTTTCCTTTTTCTCGTGTATTGTAGGCTTGGACTAACAAGACCAAAAGACAGACCTGATATTACGGCAGTCATCTTTGAGAGAACAGGCTAAGTGATAGGGTTCAGAACTGGCAACTAAAAAATATGTAAAACTGATCTTCCCAAGATATTCCCAAAGCCATTATTCAGTGAATAATCTTATAAATGACTGGATTATACAACAAGTGCATTCTCAAGAATAATACGATTTTCACTTCATTTGTTTCTGGAAGTTGATTTTTCTTGAACCTGCAAAGCTGAGTTCCTTCTAAAGTAAAGGATCAGTTACCAAAAAATGATGAATTTCATATTGATGTATAGTGAGTCAAGTTGTTTTGTGTAGGGAAAAGGATGCATTTAGGAAGAGAGAATGCAAATAAAGTTTCTCTTCAAAATAGGTCAGTCAGGACACCCCCTCTGTGAACATGAGTTCCAGGCTTCAAATGTCAGCTATTAAGTGGTTCTGTAGTGGGAAGGGTGATGCAAAGGTGAACCCACTGTAAACCAGCTTGAGTAGGTGTTTAAAAAATTTAAAAAAGGGCTTGGTTAGCATGAGAAAGTGAAGGGTGGGAGGTCTGACTCAGGTGCTTTGCAGGGGTGAAGTGGCCAGAAGAGTTCTTAAATTTTGATGTAAAGAAAGATTTCTTTGGGGAAGAAAAGGACAAGTGAAAAATGGGATGACCTTAATTTTGCAAGAATGCTTATTTTCTTTTTATTCCCTTATTCTGCATAAGCAGGCTTATTCTGGGTTTTGTAAAACTCTCATACTTAGAATAACCATCCCCAGAGCTTCAACCTTTTTACTAAACTACCTTTAAAAAAAGCTCTAAATGAAAGTTTAACAGCCTCTTTCCTCCAATAAAGATTGTTCAATAAAATCATAACTGTGTGTTTCTTGGCCCAAATCCATGTGTCTGATTCTGCATAGATGCAGGGCGAAGTCTGAAAATCTAGAAGGGCATCCACCAGGCTTACTGTTTTTATATTAGTTTGCTTATTTTGTCTCTGCCTGTTCTCCCTCACTCTCCATTTTCCCCTAAATTATCTTTTATGTGGTTTGGGTGCACAAGAACTTTCTGAGACAGTATTGGTCTCGCTTGTGAGCCCTATCTTTGCATCTTAAAACAGCTTAAAAAAGTTACCCTTTCCAATGCAACACCCATAGTTTTATGAATGGAAAACTGTGTGAACACAACCTCATTCTTTATTGCTATGCAGTTGCTCCTGGACTGGTCTGATATCGCACTGGGCTGATACACCTCTTCTCTGTGGTTAGACATTTATTTCCTGTTAGTCTTTAAAGTCCTACTCGTATGTATTGAATATGCTGTACTTGTTGTCATGAATTTAGAATTTCCTTGCAGAGTTAGCACCACTCTTGTTTTTCTCAGGCAACAAGGGCTAAAACTGTGAGTGGAGTTGTAGAAAATCATATAGTAAAAAATTCTCCCTTTAAAAATACATTTAATAATGTATTTATATCTCCATGTATAAATACATATATTTAATGTATAATATAATGTATTTGTATATATAAATATATATTTATATATAAAATAATATTTGTATTTCTTCAGTGGTATAGCAAGAACTTCTAAATGCCTTCTTACTGTGTTGATTTATAGTATACTTTGAAAAATCCATTTTATTGAGAATGTCACTATTAATAGCCTTCTTGTGGTACAATAAAAGATAATTCAATAGGATATCCCAGGTAAGTAGGGTATGTGGTTTACTTGGGGTTTCTGCCCAGCAACTGCTTGTGCTGAAGTTCTACAAATAATGCAGGAATTGATACAGGTGTAACTATGGAGACAATGCAAGTGTAGTCACCATAATGGACCTGTAAAGACGAGTTACGCAAGTCATCTGTTGTTTGGTATCATCATGGGTAATAAGCTAGCAATTTCTTAACTGCCTTGGTGACATGGTAATGCTGCTGTTGATGATGCTTCCCAGAAGAGTTGAAGAAAATGTAAAAATTATTGAATTAGGAATTCCATTTTTCTTAAAAGTCTCTCCATAAGGTGTGAAATTAGGTTCCAAATATATTTATACAGCAGCGCAAGCATGTTTCTGGGTGCAAATACATAATAACTTGTGTATGTTTTTTTATGTATGTTCTCAGAGGAAGAGTTTCAGGAAAAAAAACAACTGGTCAGTATTAGTGAGAATAAAGTAATTTAATTGGATTTTTCATATTCTTAGCTTGCAAGATGATTGCTTCATTATGGGTGTTAGATTCTGATTTTATCAGAACTACTTTATGCAGTTCCCATAAAAAATTTAACCAGTCACAAAAGCGCTTTGGGTTCTCAGAAATAGCTTTTAAGAAAGGAATAGTTCAAATACAAAGATGGGATATCTAGGAAAACAGCCATTTTGGGGCGGGGGGGACACAAGATCATTATCTTGTTGAGTTACATTAATAGTCCTATTTAAGATAACTTAGTCATGCAGTTAGAGCTCATCAAGACACCAATGGGAATACCTAAATTAGTTTTAGTTTCATTGTTTTAATTGCCTTTCTGTTTATATATGCAACCATTTCTTAGCTGAAAACATATTCTGATTTGAATTCATGTGTGTGCTTGTTGTGTATGCTCACTATGTTGGTTCTCTCCCAAAGATCTTTTCTTTTTCCTCAGAAAAATAGTGAGAATTAATGTGTTGGCAAAGTCCAGCCATGATTTCGGAGAGAGTTGTGAGTAATGAATACAGGATCTTTCTCTTGCATGGCAATGACAGTAAACCATTAGCTTTTTATTAAAACTGCTGGACTTGTAATATGCCTCAGAAAAGAACAGTTTAAGTGCAGAAGACACTTAGACCCTGATTTGCCAGCATACCCTATGTGAGTGGACAGATGTTGCCTGATTTGATGTGAACAGAGTTTTGCACTGGTTCAGACAGCTCTATGTACATGCTGCTGGATACAGGTTTTAATGGTCCTAGAGAAGAAATAAAGTTAGTTTTCAACCAGGGCCAGTGATAAGATAAACATGTGGGCTACAACATGGGGAGAGCTTTCTGATTGTGTATTTCCTTAGTCTCACAGCATGAGGTTGTGTAGTTCTTGATGCTTTCCTATGTCAGTCTGTAAAAACAGGTTTATCAAATGTGTCTTGTGATTGCTTAAATGTGATTCAGCAAAAACAGATGAGTTTGGTTTGCATAGCTGAAGGGAATCCTCCTAAACCATCCTCTTGATGTCAGTGGCAGTTTTGTCATTGACTTAAAGATTACAGGGTTCAGTGAGGTGAATTGACTTAAATTGAAGTGATTTAGCTCTGATTTAAAACAGCAAGCAGAAAACTTCAATTTAAATAATTGATTTTAATCTTATTTTGAACTTGTAGTGTTAGCTCTTTTCTTGGAGGCAAATTGCTTGACTGGTGTATCAATTTAAATGTACTGATTTGTGACCAAATAGAAATTTAGAAATATTTTTAGCCAAACAGTGAAATGCTCCTCTCTTCACAATTACATGAGTCTTTTCTTGACCAGGCTGGTGTTCGTAAAATTCTCTTCATAAAATTCTAGCCCCTCTTTGAAATGTGAGTTGGTGAGATTAATTTGGTGCCTATTAATTCTCAAACCATGTATTACTTTTTATATGCCTTTATTTTAAGATTGAATATGACTTAGCTCTGATTTTGTGCATTTGCCATTTGGAGTGGATTTTTGTGGACACTAGAGGGAGTACATATTGTTTCAAGAACTTGGAAATTTTAGTGTTGTCAAACTATGATAATCGAATCGTGCAACAATATGTAGCTGTACATCTATATGATATTACTAAAGTCTCTATACTCGGGTCACTTTTCAAGAGGAAGACATGCAAAGACAGAACATTTTTTTGAAAATCTTCTCTAAAAAATAATAAAATTTCTTACTTTTTCTAGGATCAGAAGGGGCACCGTGTGTTCTCCAGCGTACTTTAAAATACAAATTGAAGCACCAAGTGACAAGGCAGCATAGGCAGATTTTAGGCATATGCTGTTTTTTCAGTCAACACTGCTGCATGGTTAGAAGTGAAAGGGAGGTACTACCAGCTTTTGCCTTTCTGTTCAGCTGAGCCATTGTTTCCCACAGGTCTTAGGGTCTTCTTTGTCCCATCACAGGAAACCCCCCAAAAGCCATAGAATCCATGCAATACACATATGAATTGGGAGATTTTTAAAGAAAATTTCTAAACACCATAAGTAAATGAAAAGGCCCACGGAGGGAAAGGAAGTACTATTATGTTCTGTACACTTACCGTATTATTAAGGAAAGCTGTTGCCTAACTAAAATGAGATAGCTGCTATCTAAAATATGTTTTTCCAGTAGTTATTGACACTGCATTAAATTGTGCAAGATGAATGAGGCAAGAGTGTGATGAAGAAATAGTAATATTTCATGTTTTCTGATACTTAGGAAGGTTTAGAGCACTGGTAATAGTTTTGGTTTGTGTTTAATTTTTTTTGTCTGTTTTTTTTCCCCAATCTTTAGCCTTTTAACCAGTTTTAACTTAAGAGTTCCAGTGACTCCAGGATGGTTTCTTAATGTTCCGTACATTCCAAGGGGAAATGTATTGGTTTTAATAAGAGTGTTTCATCCCAAATATAATTTTATTGGCTGTGTTAAAATGCATTGATTTTTTTTTTGTGGCTGAAATATTTGGCCTTCTGGATGGATGCATTTGTTCTGGTTAGGAGAGCACTGGAGTCAGTAGAGCTCTTGTGTTTCACCAAATAGATTTCCATTTAAAAGCATATGTAACATTTGAGAAGATTAAATAGACATTAATCAGTCAGGCATCATATTTTCAAACATGCCATTCCATCTAACATGTAAAACATTGGTGCTTGAAAGAATGTTTTCTGGTCTTACTCTATTAATCCTATTTTGATATATGTAATTGTAAATGTTTTGTGTAATGTGGTGTTTGCCTTACTAAAATGTGTTTATATTAATGATTTCTGTGTCTGTCTTCACTTGAGATAAGGCTGGCTGACTAATGCCTATTTAATTTCTCTTAACTCTGCAATGTAATTGAAGTGAGATGTGAATGCAATGTCGTTAACCTGTCATCAAACAAGAGCCTTCAAGTTTCTGGTCTGAAGCAGTGCTATCAACATTATCCATGATAGCAGGTAATCAGTTGTACCTATTGATTTGACACTGATTTCCACCACTTCTGCCAAGTGTGCTGTAACCCCTCTTTGGAGTCTCTGCTAGTCTAAAGTTATTGTTTTCTTTGTTTCTCCTTTTTTGCATTAAAAGTGGAAATGCTTTCCCATCTCACATGACAAAGAATAAATTATCATGTTTGAAAAGCATTATAAATTTTCAGAGCCTTGTGCTGCTATGAAGAGTCTGAAACTTTGTCATAAGTGTAGAATGAAGTTCACTGGAAACAAGTATCCCTTGTGTAAGAAACTACCACATTTGTACCAGGATCAAGAGCCAGTATTGAAGCTCAAAACAAGTGACTCTGTAGGGTTTTTTTCATGAAATCTCTGTTCCTTGCGTACAGCTTATTATACTAACCCTTTGCTGTGGTCCTTAGCATATATATGTTATATATAATATACATATATGTATTTAAAGAAATAAACCCACATGCATAGACCTTTTACTTTCACTTCCCACATTGAATTGAATGGAAAAGGTTTTGGCAGAGGAAGTCTGCGTTTGTTTTGTGGGGAGTGTCTTCCCCCACCTTGTTCTGGATTTCACCCCCCCCCCCCTTGTAATTCTCCACCAGCTATTCCCAACTGAGAAAAGTTGGTCTTGCTCCCTTCTCCATGATTTAGTCACTAGCTCAGATTTTTGACAGGTTTCTGCCAGAGAAGAAAGATCTGTGAAAATTATGGATGTGATAATTCCAATGAGTTCTGGCTGAGTTTGTTGTCCGTGTCAGCTCTGATGGACCTCCGCTCTGCTGCCAAAGCTGAAACTGCCTTACTGGCTGGACAGCACAGTTGTTGTTTGACTCCTGGCAGTCTGGTCCTGGGTTCTGAAGTAAAATGCATGACTTGTATTTTTTGTGATGGTCTTTTCCACAATGGATATGATGAGCTATAACACAGATGGAGCAAGCAGGCTATGGTAGAAATGGCTTTGTAAGCCATTACTTCTGTGAAAGAAAAATCTGTGATGTGGCTGTGAACTGCCGCGGTCTCTGCTGTTTGGACGTGTTGAGGAGGGCAGAGAAGCCCCCTTTTTGCTCCTTTTTTCCTGCAAAGTACCCCTCTTGCAGTACGTCTGCATCCAAAGTATAAGGAAAATGACATGAGGTTCAAAGTTTGCTTAAAATTGTCATTAACCAATCACAGCATTTTTCTGAAAGTGGATGTGTCTCTGTCTCTGCTCTTTCTCCCACTCCCCTCTCTCTCTGTGTATGTAAACAACAAATACCTGTGAATGTGATGTGCAACACATACCTGTTACATAAATGTTGTTTTACTTATGTATATCTTGAGAAGAGAATTATTTTTTTTTCCACATTTGGCTGCTCAGCTATCCCAAATCTTGTATAAGTTTTAGGTTGATATTCCAATTCTGGAACCACATGCTGGACCTGTGAGATCAAATGAGAGCCTTGAGAGTAAATAAATCAGCATTGTGACGAGTGACTATTAATCCTGTAATTGTCTCAACCCTTCATGCCTCACGTTGGTCGCCAAAAAGAACTGTCATGGTTTAAGCCCAGCTGTAAATCAGCCACACAGTTTGTTAGCTCCCCCCACTCCTGGAGGGATGGGGAGGAGAATTGAAAGAATGTAACTCCCATGGGTTGAGATAAGAACAGTCCAGTAACTGAGGTATAACACAAACCACTGCTGCTACCACCAGTAATAATAATAAGGGAAATAACAAGGGAAGAGAATACCATCACTTATCACCTGCTGACTGATACCAAGCCTGACCGAGCAGTGAACTAACTCTTCTGGGCCCCTGCCCCCAGTTTTTCGATTCTGGGCATGTTGTGCTGTGGTATGGAATACCTCTTTGGGTAGTTTTAGTCAGGTGTCCTGTCTCTGCTTCTTCCCGGCTTCTTCCCTGGGGGAGCATGAGACTTGGTCAGACTAAACATTTGAGCAATATCTAAAAACATCACTGTTATCAGTGTTGTTCCCACGCCAAAAGTCAAAACCACAGCACTGCGCCAGCTACTAAGAAGAATAAGAAAAATGACTGCTACTGCTGAACCCAGGACATACAGCTGACTTTAATTCATGTAAACATAAGCATATTCTTTTAAAGTTTTGAGAATCTAGCTACATAATCCTAAGAACTCTAGTGGCTGTTACTCAAACAAAGGCAAATACTTATGTGTTTAATTCCAACTTGTATGGCTGTCAGCTAATTAATGCTTTAAAAAACAAAAGCCATTCTGCTATATTTAATATTCTGCTACTGCAAGCCAGTATATACATTAATCAGTTATAAATGAACCACTATTTTATATACAAGTAAAATAGACATGCTACAACATGTATTCGTAAACCAATCTGTAACACAGGCATAGATTTAGTGGCTCATTTTTTTAATAATTATTTTTACATCAGTTTGCTTGTTGTAGAAATTTATATATTGTATATGAATCGGTGTGCTATATGTAACCTACTTCTAACTGTGATGCATTTGGTACTTCATACTTACCTCAATTTAATGAGAAGTTCCTAGTTTTAACACAGTTGTAGAAGCAAGTCAGATTTAATTAGAAGTTTTCCCTTGGTTTTAAAAAGGTCATTTTAGCCAAGGGGAGATAATGTCCTTTTATACTAGCACATCTTGCTTCTATTCCTGATTTTTTTTTTTTTAAGTAACTTTTTTCAGTATGAGAATGTTCATGCTTTTTCTTGTCCCTCTGATAAATGCTGTTTAAGAAAGAAATGCATAACAATGCATTGGGAAAGTGTGTTATTTTACTAATGAAGTAAAAGTGACTGACAGGTTGTTTACTGATGAGACCGCAGTCTGTGCTGCAGCCCACTGGAAATTTATATGTTGAAGCATGTACCTGTTATTTAGCTTCTACCCCAGTCCTGTCATTTCTTACCTCATTTAATTTTGTTTGGAAGGCATGCAGTCTGTGATGTTCCCTGCGGAGTACTTGCTGCAGCATTGTGACTCTGTGATTACAGGGAAAGACTGTTAGGTAACTTTTAAAAAACCTGCAAGTTATTAAAACTAAGAAAAGACCACCCCCATACCCTCTCTTCCCCGCCTCCCCCAACCAAAAAACTAAACCCCAAACATCCCCTACAAAACCCAGAAATTGATGTAACTTTTCAAAGAGAATACGTAAAGTTGAGCTGAGCGTTATTCAAAAGTCAAAATAGCCTGTTTTTAAATCTGACAAAAATTCTGTGTAAAAATGACATCTCTGACATTTTTTGTAAGACTTTCTTTAGGAGACTGAAAATTGAGGGAAAGTGTGAAGGGAAGCAAATCAAACCAAGGGGGAGACAGGCAATAGATTGGCAAAAGCAGTCAAGGGAAGAGTAAACAAAATGAGAAAAATAAGGGGAGTATTTTGACATCTTGATCTTAAGGAAATTTCTTTCCAGTCATCTTAGCATCTGTAAGGCTGGTCCTGCAGTTGTAGTGTGTTGCCTGTTTAACTTGGGGGAGACCCAGGGTTGGTAAAAAACAGGAACTTGTAGGCAAAAGCTGATCCTGCTGCCACATGTCTCTGCTATAGCAGACACAAGTCTCTGTCATAGCTGACAAGGACAAAAAGGAGAACTTTTTACATGTTATTTCTCCTTCGTCGTGTGCGTGTTGATGTGGTGCCCAGGCCCAAAGACACTGAGAACTATTAAAGTATAATTCAAGGAACTTCATAACCCTTGTGGTAAAGCCATTTCTTGATTGTAAAATCATAAAAATAATTTTTAGTGTTTAAAGAAATTGAGTGACAACCTAGCTGTTATTCTCATAAAACTCTAATCACAAGGATTGAGCACTACAGTGACAGATGTGCACGTAACTTCTTTAAATTCTCAAAAGATCAATGTGCTAAAAAATAGCTCGGACACCTTTTATTAAGGCCGTCTACAATTTAGCAGACAGGTTTACAAATAGTCACTGTTGGCTTGCTCTGAGAATCAAGGATCCTGCTGAGCACTAAGAATTATTGAAAATCAATGAATTCTTAGTATGCAGAAGGTCAGGTGTGTTTCTAAAGTACGGAGATGTACAATTAAAGTATTATGGTGGATGCGTACCTTGTTTAAAACATCTCTTTATGATAGGTTGTTATTCTGCTCAATATATCAAGTAGTTAATTTTAAATCCTAAGGAAACACACATATCCATATGTCTGTTACTCTGGAAAGTTGTTGGGTTGCTTTGAGCATAATTATGTGTATTTTTAATGTTGCTTGTGCATCTGTTTTCATGTCAAATAGCTTTCAGAGTCATTGTTATCTTTTATGCTAATTACAAAGTTGTCCCCTTTTCTGTTTTATTGTTCATTTTATGGAGTTTGATTTTTTTGGTTTTTTCTTTTTTTTTACTTCATACTGTCTAGGGAAAACCAAAACAGTGCTCTGTCTTTATACCCCAAGCCAGGATGACTATTCCAGCAGTAATGTAGATTACTTGATTTACTGCCAGATTTGCCTGAATCTGGAGCCTGGATTTTCAGAAGTCTGCTCTGAACCTAAGTATAAGAATTCATGCTTATGTACCAAAATAAGTAATTTGATTGTCAGAATCTCAAGTTTCCTATACTTTCTACAAAGTCAGACATTGTTATTCAGGGGGCTTGGATTTAGCAGGCTGGGTGTGTGTATGTATGTCTGGTTTTGAAATGTTGGTCCAGGTTCTTGCTTTTGCCTGACCAATAGAGTTAGGTAGTCTGTCTGTCTGTCTGCCTGTCGTGGAAGGTATCTGCAGTATCAGATGATGTTTCAGTGCTTGATGGTGAGCTTTCAATGTGCCATAGAACACATTGCTGGCACTATATACTAGAAAACTTGCAAAGTCTGTTATTTTATGTTGGCAGTGTTAACAGTCACTCTACCAGTGCATGCCAGCGCTCCCCCAGTTGTCTTTAAAAGTTCTGAGTATCAGTGTAATAATCAGCAAAATGCTCATTTGGGGGGGAGGGAACGGGGGGTACTATTAATTGTGCGAAGGGCTTTTTGAGTCTTCTCAAAGGTGGCAACAAAGTGGAGATGGTTCATCCCAGAGCTAGTCACACCAGTGTGGTTGGTATTTGGTGCCTGGCTATTTTAATAAGACCAGCCAACCAAGAAAACCCCAACTCCGACAAAAGGCAGTAAGCATGTGTTAACCTCTCTGTAGGTAATGTGCACATGTGTCTGAAAAAATGAAGTACAGTGGTTTGAACACTGCTTCTGGGCAGTTAGGGGCTGGGTAGAGAGGAGTAGTGGTTTGTTGTGGTTCGGGCCCAGTGGTTCAAACTGGTAGAAAGACTTTCTCTGTTTTTTTGCAGTGCACAGTGAAACATTAGAAAATGGTCATGAATTGCAGCAAGGGAAACTCCAACCAAAGAGAACAAATTTTCACTGTGCAAGGCTGCTTAGTGGTGGCACTCATGCGCAGAGGGACTGTGATATCTCCATCTTTAGAAATATTCAACAGTGTTACTGTTATTTAACCCCAGCTGGCAACTAAATACTCTGCAGCCAGTCACTCCCACTATCCCACAGTGGGATGGGAAGGAGAATCAGGAAAAAAAAGGTTAACTTCACTGATTGAGATAATTGAAATAAAATATAATAATAATTATATAATGATAATTCTATTGAAAAGATAGATAACAAAGAAAGAGAAATATACTCCAAGAAACCCAAGTAATGCAGGTCTGTCCCTGAGCAGTAATTGGTGGCTCCTGGCCAAGTTCCTCTGGTTCGTATACTGAGCATAATGTTCTCTGGTATGGAATACCTCTTTGGCTAGTTTGGGTCAGGTGTCCTGATCTCTGCTCCCTCGCAGCTTCTTGCGCTCCTCCTCACTGGCAGAGCATGAGAGTCTGAAAAGTCCTTGCTCAGGGTAAGTGCTACTTAGCAACAAATAAAACATTGCTGTGTTACCAGCATTATTCTCATACTAAATCCAGACCAAGGCACTGTACGTTACTAGGAAGAAAATTAACTCTATCTCAGCTGACACAATGACAAGCTGATTTAATTCTGTATCTAATTCCTCTCTGAGCAACAGAGTTGGACAGGGACCTTTGGAGGTCTATTCTGACATACCGTAGTGTATGATTTCCAAAACAGGAATGTTCAAACAGCATTATAGCCTTAAAAGACTTTGAACTGCTTTCCCAGTGAAGTACTTAAAAAAGAAAAGGTACATTTGTCAGCCACTGAGAAAGGCAGGGTCTGAGAAAGAAGACTTTGAAACTTACCTGAAAATTGCACCAAAATAGTAGGCTCCTTGAAGAGGCAGTCCCATAGTTGAGGCCAGGTATACACGTGTTTCCAGTTAGCTTAAATCAGGGTTTATTTCAAAAAGATTTGTGAAAGTGATGGTATTTGAGCAAACCATTATTGTTAAATAACACAAAATATCAGAAGTTCAGGAAGGAGCCACTATGTAAATCTGCAGAGGAAAATTTCAGAATATAAAAGGCTTTCTTTAGAAAAGCTTTTTAGTCTGTGAAAGTGTTTCTAACCAGTGCAGTAACTGCCACAGGGCATATGGAGGGTAGCTGATAATACAGTGATGACACTGTAATGTAATGTCAACCTCAGAAGTGTTTTTTCACTGAAAACCAACTTTTGGGTTGAAAACCAGGTTAAGGTACACACAATGAGCAGCTTGATAAAGTGGAGAAATAAAGGGTTTGCTTTGCACAGTGACACTGATCAGACTTGGGAATGTTATGAAGAACTGTGAGCTTTGCTGATGCAAAGCAGCTGAGAAAGTCAAAGCTGCCAAACAGTAAGGTTCAGTCTGGGGTAGTTGAAAGTGGTGTTGATTGTCAGGTAAAGGTAGCCTTGACATTGATTTGTCGAGACCATGAATGTGAAGAAAGTTGGGGCTGTTCAGCTTGGACAAGGAAAGGCTGCAGGGAGACCTCATAGCAGCCTTCCAGTATCTGAAGGGAGCCTACAAGGATGCTGAACATGAGGGACTGTAGTGATAGAACAAGGGGGAAAGGGTATAAACTTAAATAAGGGAAGTTCAGGTTAGATATAAGGAGGAAGTTCTTTACTGTGAGGGTGGTGAGGCACTGGAGCAGGTTGCCCAAGGAAGTTGTGAATGCTCCATCCCTGGCAGTGTTCAGGGATGACAGAGTATTGGGTGACATTTAGTGCGAGGTGTCCCTTGCTGCCCATGGCAAGTTCTCCCTGTTGAGGAGGAAATATGTTTTTGTGTGAAGGGCAAGGCTGTTTTGGTTATTATAACAGTAATCAGAAATTGGTTTAAAAAAAAAAAAAAGAGAACTGTTTAAAGCTGCACAAGTACACCTAGTCTGTATTGCTGGCAGAGTATAGGAGTAACTTAAAAAAATGTAAGAAAAGTGAATTGTATATTGAGAAGGCAGTAGAAGGACAAAATAAAGGTGTTCTCTCCAGATTTCTAGTTGGAGCAGTGGTATTAATTAACTTGGCATGTAATGGGTGGTGGAATGTGTAGAAATGAAAAGAGGAATTTGAGAAAAAAACCCAGAGTGTTCTGACGTAGTGCTTGATAGATTCAGCAAATGCCCATAACATGCTCAAAAGTTGATGCCTGACAATTCTGCGTAGTTGCAGGGGTTGTGTTAAGGGACAGCAGGGTGCAAGAGCGGGAAATGCTTCTCTGGGAATGGACGGTATTGTGGAACAATGTCTGTAAATAGTGACACTCATCCCAGGGCAAGACAGCTAGTGAGAGGGTCCAATTTTAATAAATGTTTCTCTGAAAGCCTGTAGAGGTTAAGAAGTGTCAGCTTTGATGTTCTTCTGGAGTAGTCTGGCTTTAGCAGTGGCCTTGTTTTGGTTTCTTGCTTTCTTCTTAAGTTAAAAAAGTTGGAAATTAATTTGTCTCATAATGAATGTCTAATTGCACAGTTGGCCTGTTTGAAGGTGTTTGGTCTCCCTTTTAGAACTTCCTATCGTAGTTTTCTTTCTTTTTTTGTGGTTTTTTTTGGGTTTGGTTTTTTTTTGGTTTTGTTTTGGTTTTTTTTTTTTGTTTTTGTTTGTTTTCATGGCTATTATAATAATGAATACAACCAGTAAAAATATGTCTTGGTAATGTCTCCAATTAATCGAAAATAATTGTATAAAATTTTACTGTTTAACGAGCGATGGCCTTGCCCCACCTGCATGGGAGCTACTGTTTCTCTGGTTTCCTCACTTTGGGTCTGTAATCTCCTATGAATGAGTTTTTATTTGCTTTTAAGCTGTGACTATAATACAGAAGTTCAGAAGAATGCCACTTTTTATTAAATTGGAATGTTCATCTAAAAGATTAAAGAAACTCAGGTTTTAAGTTTTTGACAGGATTTTGGGTCAATTTCTGTTCTTAGCTAAATTGGTTCAGTTTTCCCAAGCTACACTAATACAGATTTCTGCACGTATAAAAAAGCTTTGTGAAGCAGAACATGTCTGTGGACTTTTTTATAAATGCAGCAAGGAAAATCAGATAAGATGGGTACATCCAGGGGAAAAATCCTGGCTGAGCAGTCAACTGGCAATACAAGTAAGAAAAGTAAAGTCTGTGTAAATTATTTGCAGAAATAGGGTAGTATCCTTTTTGAAGGTGTGGAGAGGAAGTGTGAAGGACAAGAGTGGCTCAGCTGAGATTTTATCAATTGCAAACTTCAGGCATTCAGTTTCTTTTCAGATTGTGGCATACATACTAATCCCAACCAAACCACTGTTCATTCAATATTCATGAATGAAGAGCCATTTTCTTCTGAAGTTTGTGTCAAAGAAAGTGTTCCCAGTACTGAGATCAGCCTTCAGAAATTGAAATTTTTGGATAAACAGGTGAGTTTTGAGAGATGGTAAAAATAATAGAAAGATTAATAAATGTCAACCCCAAACATAATTGAAGCGGTTTCCATAGGAACACAAATGTTTGGCTCCTGTTCATGACAGATTTAGCAATTTGATTGCATGTTTTTTCTGACCTTAAGATTGAAAAAGGTCATTTGAGGATCCTTAACAAGGAATCTTTATGCTAATAGTTCCTGAAGGTATCCCTAAACTCCTGTGTTAAAGTTCATAGCTGTAAATGGCTCACAAAAAATCTGAAGTGTAAATCATTAAATTACTGAGTTCTACTGAATTCTACTTTACCCTTGGTAAAGTACTCTACTCACAGCACGAAGAAAATGTGCATGGAAATGTTATTCAGTGTATGTTATGGTGATCTTGAAAGCTGAAGTAGAAGTAGCATTGAACAATAACCTTCATCGAGTCAGTACTGTGTTTTCATAGGTCGGTATTAGGGTAAACCTACCCTTTCTCTTGTGGTAGCCCACCTGCAGTCACACAAAGTTCTTCCTGGGGTCTGCAACCTCTTCCGCCTCCGATACTCTTCTCCTTACCAAATTAGACATTAAAAGAAAAAAAAAAAAAGTCTCTCCAGGCAGAGGCTACTTTTGTGTAGGTGTGTGCATCCATAGAGACCTATGGAAAGGTAATTGATTACTGATAACATTGTTGATTAATGTGAAGATTTTTCTATGCCCAATTACTTAGGTATTTAGGCTGAGCATTGTAGAGCTTGCAAAATAAGATGAGTCTAAGTGAAGCTTTCTAATCTGCATGAAGGCTGGCTAGTCAATTTTTAGCCTCTACTGATTTGAATACACTGAAATGCTCACACTGGTGAAAAAAGCTTTCCGTGCTAACTCATGTGGCTTTGCATTTTTTTTTTTTTTTTTTTTTTTTTTAGTGCACAGGTTCCAAGTCACAACCTGAGCAGTGGCCCCTCCATTGTGGCACTGTACCTCAGCAGGTGCTGATGGCGCTTAACTACCTTGAAGGCACTGTGCCATGACTTACTTGTTGTGAAATTCTCTTATTATTCTGTAGTTGTAAGGAGTATCTAAATTGGAACATAAATTGTCTCTAGTTAATTATTTCATTAAATGAGCAATGTGGACTGTTAAGCATTATTATTCCCATTTTACATTTGAAGAAATGAAGTTAGCGATGTCTTAGTGATATGGATGTGAATATTTAGATGCATATCTGGACTCTCACGAGTATAATAAATAAGACCAAACTGGTGTGTTTCAACTGTTCTTGTCATTGAAAACAGACTGTTAATGAAGATAAATTTGTGCATATATTGTACTTGTTCTGAATGTACAATTGCAACTCATTTCCGCAGGAATCAAAAGCAAGGGTTGAACTCTTGACTATTGAATGCTTCAGGATGATTAGCAAGACCAAAAATGAGTCCCAAAATGGGATATAGCAATACAGTTGATGTCATCTATCTGGACTTGTGCAAAGCATTTGACACTGCCCCACAAGACATCCTTGTCTCTGAGTTGGAGAGACAGGTGACCCACTCGGTGGATAAAGAACTGTCTGGATGGCCACATGCAAAGAGTTGTAATCAATGGCTCAATATCCAGCTGGAGACCAGTAAAGAGTGGTGTCCCTCAGGGATTGGTCTTGGGACCAGTCTTGTTCAACATCTTTGTTGGTAACATGGGCAGTGAGTTTCAGTGCACTCAGCGAGTTTGCTGGTGTCACCAAGCTGTGTGGTTCAGTTGATATACTGGAGGGAATGAATGCCATCCAGAGGGACCTTGACACACTTGTGAGGTGGGGTGATGCCAACCTTACGAAATTTAACCATGCCAAGTGCAAGGTCCTACACCTGGGTTGGAACAATCCCAGGCACAGCTACAGGTTGGGCAAAGAAGAGGTTCAGAGCAGCCCTGCAGAAGAGGACTTGGGGGTGTTGGTTGATGAGAAAATGAACATGAGCAGGCTTAGGTGTGCGCTTGCAGCCCAGAAAGCCAAGGGTATCCTGGGCTGCATCAAAAGGAGTGTGACCAACAGGTCAAGGGAGATGATCCTGCCCTCCTCCTCTGCTCTTGTGAGACCTCACTTGGAATATTGTGTGCAGCTCTGGTGTCCTCACCACAAAAAGGACATGGAACTGTTTGAAGAAGTCCAGAGGAGGGCCACGAGGATGTTCATGGGACTGGAGCACCTCCCGTATGAAGGTAGGATGAGAAAGTTGGGGCTGTTCAGCCTGGAGAAGAGAAGACTGC
>JANRGW010153664.1:0-82051 GCA_024733675.1 Psilopsiagon aymara
CAACCTGTGGGAGTTGCATTCTTTCGATTCTCCTTCCCATCCCTCCAGGAGCAGAGGGAAGAAAAAAAGGGGGAAGTGAGTGAACAAACTGCGTGGCTGATTTATGGCTTAAACCACGACAGATCTGTAAAGCTACTCTTCACTTTCTCAGTCTCTTCCCCTAGCAAAACCCCATGCTATGCCCCAGTGCAAGAACACTGTGCTCAGAGTAGCGAAGTGACAAGATCAGGCAGAACGTGGCTGATCAGCCCATGCAAAAACATTGATGAGGTAACATCTGGGCCCTTCTCTGCTGTCAGTCATGTAATCTGGGTTTTGTTGATTCTGCTGATTAATGCTGTTGCAACAATCCAGGGACAGGTTGCAGGGGCAGATGGGAAAGTGTCACGGATGACAGATACGGGGAAAAAATAGTATTTCTGAGCTGCTCAACACACTGGCCTGTCTGACTGCTACAGGAAACTATTAGCCATTGTGCCATAAGCCACTAAGAGAGCACTCAAACAGCAGAACAAGAGGAAATACTTCCATTTGCTCTGCAGAAAACCCTCTGTATTTCATAACAGTGCATTGGCTGGTCTATTAATCATTCGACTGTTTCCTGAAAAATAAAATGAATTGGGTGCCTGGACAAGGAAAAAGACCAGGTTCAGCAATAAAAGGTTTTAGTATCTTTTTATTTCTTGCTTTGTCTTTGTTACATTCCTAACTGATAGAGGCACCAAGAAACAGATGCATTGTAATATATTGCTCTGACCAGTATTTTTGCAAGAGTTAACGAGACACAGAGCAGTGCAAAGCATTTCCAGAGGTACATAATCTAACTTACTCTTGTTCAATTAATATCTTTTGAGAAGAAACACTCCCCCTTCAAGCAGGGCTGCTCAAGAGTAGCATACCATGCTAAAATTAACCTACTCTCTGATCTGTCCTGTGCATGAATTCCTGATGCTCCAAAAGTGAAACCATTTGGTTAGGTGCACAAGTCTGTCTTTTGATCCGTCAGTACATAATCACTAGGTGTCTTGACTGTAAGAAATATCCGAGAAGCAAATATAACACCTCATGTACAACAGTGAAATCCTCCTAAGAACAGTGCGTATTAAAAGAGAGGAAAGATCTGGGAATGAACGAGGCTTTCTGCACTCTGTTGATGATTTGCTTGGTGCCACAGAGTCACAGAAATAGCACTGTGACTGAGCGCTCATGATTTCAGTCCTCGAAGGAAGGACTGCTTATGGCTGTTGCATGCTGTCTTTGATGAAAGGCAAACAAATGACAGACCTCTTTTACCAGGGAATGATTTTGCCACTTCTCTCTGTTCACAATCCTTATTTGCCCACAGATGCAAAACAGGCAGCAGAGATATCCTTGGTTAAGTTTCTGCACAGAAAATACTGCTCTCTGTAATGATCCTTAAGTAAAAATATATTGAAGTGGTAACTTAGTAACTACTTCCCAGTTTAAGTAGGAGGCATATGTGTGTGCATATTGGGACCATCACAAAAGCATTTCCTTCTTGCCTGAGGCCAACACCTTGCCTCAGAGGACTTCTCAGGAACCTGCTTCAACTCAGATCACTCCTAACTGAGTAACAGCTTCAACCTCCAACACAGCACAACTTGCAGCAGCTGACTCAAGTCATGCTGAAGAAGTTCTCTGTATATTTTTTATTTCAGCCTACCACAACTCAAAACCACTTCAAAATGGCATTAGAAAGCTTCAGAGACTTCAAAACTCAACTGTGTAACTCGAATACTCAGCTTATGTTTGAGATACCCTATGCTGGCACAAGGACACCTTCATCTCTCTGATGGTTCCTCCTAACAGCCCTCATGCAGACCAATTAGTTCCTGCGCTTATTGGCCCAACCAGTTTCATCAGTTCTTATAGGCGCGTAATTTCTGTCTTTGGGTGGTGGTTTTCAGTTATTTTACTATCACCAAAGAAAGGGATGCTTAATGGCTCTCTCATTAAAGCCTGCACAGCTTACTCTCCCGGTGAAAGACATGGTAGCCCAGCCAGCTAGGTACCAACAATGTACAGGCAGAATGCTTGTCTCTTCATGCCAAGAAAAAGAAAGTGGATCAATCTGGTTTTCTCTTGCCCATAGTGATCGCAACTAGCAACCTCTCCAGGGTATGTGACTGCTTTTTCATGTTACATTGCCTGCAGAATAATGACTGCATTAAAAAGGGTTTAAACAACGACAAAACCCGAGGCTTCTAAGTGAGAAAGAGACATAACACTGTATTTGTTTTGTCAGTGGCTGAAAGGGAGATCTGGAGCAATGCAGACTGTAGGTGGCAGCATCCAGTAACCCAGCTGCAGGGTGAGCTGAGCCCAAAGGAAAGTCAATTCGGGGCTTGTTGGTCTCGAATCCACAACCTATACTGCAAGTGTGTTGGTATCTGTACAATTTCAGTCTGAATTGTCTATTTTAACACAATATTTATTCTACTAATCAATGTATCATTAATCTTTATTTTAGTTCTTGACCTTTATGACTTTGCTGTCTATGTAATTGTCACATTCTCATGTAACTCTAGTTGCACACTTCGCAGGTAACTTGCATAAATTACTCTTTCAGCAACGCCATCTTCATCAACACAGTCACCACACAGGAAAGCTAAGGACAGAGGTACAGGAAATCTCGTTCTCCCTAAGTGGAACCGCTTTTATGGTGGGGTTTTTTCAAGTGCTCCTGAAAGCCCAATCAAGGGAAAGGAAATACTGTAAAATGGAATATATGTTCAAACAAACAAATCAACCAACTCCAAAATAACCCAAACAACAAAAATCTGAGACTAAGGCTAATTAATGGCCCATTTAGTCAGAGGGCAGTGAGGAAGTGGAACAGGTTGCCCAAAGAAGTTATAAATGCTCCATCCCTGGCAGTGTTCAAGGCCAGGTTGGACAGAGCCTTGGGTGACATTGTCAAGGGGGAGGCATCCCTGCCCATGGCAGGGTTCGAACTGGATAATCTTAAAGTCCTTTCCAATCCTCACTATTCTATGTTTTAATAGCCTCTGGGAATCTCCCCCATGAAGGCACTGGACCACACAGCACCTCCCTTACCCAGGACCCTCCTGGCTGCAGGCTGAAATTCTGCTTATTTGTGCCTTTCATGTCCCTTTTCCTTGTAGAACCAGATAGGTGTGCACTGACCTTGCTGTGTATGGCAGGGTGCCCTGGAGGGTAAGCAACCTCTAAAGTATTTTGATTGCACTTGCAACTAGTCTTTGCAAAGACTGTGCAAAGTCAGCACAGCCTTTGCAAAGGAACAGGTAATTTTGGCCTATTTAAACTATGTCAGATTTCCTTTCTACATTATCCACTTTTATAATTAAAGCAATGTAGAATTCTAGGAACAACTGAAATAGTGAGATACCTATTCTTCTGACTGCACCAAGTTGGTAGTTAGATAATAATTCAGTCGTCCAACCACATACTTTTTCTTACATCAGAAACATCTCTGGCTTGCAAGCCAACTCTAGTGATAACCTTTCCAGCATCTTAGGCTTTACCATTCAAGTTAATTACCTCCTGAGGCCTAATGGTCACGTCCGCTTCCTTCTGATATCACTATGATGATCTCTAAGGTGGTTTTGTCACATATATCATGTAGATAGGAATCCTGTTAACTCCTATTGTCTAGAAAAGTCAGAAAGTCCATTAAATTAAGCAGAAGCTTTTACAACTCTTGGACATGCCAAACACAGCCCAACTGCGTAATCACTGGTGTCAGCATCACAACCATGCAGCAGAATGGGCTTTGTCATCTCTGCATGAAATTTCTCAACTCTCTATTTTTTCCAGTCTGTGAGTCTACTCCTTCATGGCTCTGGCTCTAGCAGTTGTTAAGGTGTGATAATAACCAGTAGATAAAATTTCATTCTTACAGCAGAATTTGTATTGTTTCATGCTGTGGTCTATTACTCCAAGGCACAAAAAGCTCAGCAGTAATCATACAGGTCTCAGCTGACAGGTTTGCCTGCCTTGTCCAAGCCAAACTGCGTGGTGCCAAGTTGGAAGCACAAATATTACTATTGGTGGCAGGGGTGTATTAGCATGAAGGCAGAATTTGTTGTGAATGTGAGGATTTGACTTCTCAGAAATTACCTGGATAAAAAAGAAAGCAATGAAACATTTTCCGTAGGGTATTCCTTGCAAACCAAGGCCCAGGTTTACAAGTTTTCCTTTGATTCAATGATTAATTTTGAATTAAGCTTTTTCTCTGCCTTAGGTTGCCAATTGGTAAGACCCTGTGAATCACAGAAGACCAGGTTGGAAGGGCACCTCAAGGACCATCTGGTCCAACCTTTTTTGGTAAAATCACAGTATAGAAAAAAGCTGCAAACATCTTTCTGACACCAGTCTCAGAGCTTTTGGAGCTGTTACATTAAAAGTGTTAAAATAAAGAAAATCATGACTTCTGTGCCACTAGCTCAGCTGAGCTATGTCCCCACCGTGGCTGGGCACACAGTCCAGTTGCAGCAAGCTGGGGTTTCAGAGCAGATTAGTTGCAGAGTTTACAGTGATTTTTCAGGTTGCTGCATGGCATGTGGCTGGTGCTTTTGTCTATGTCGTATTTCAATAGGCAAACTACTAGAAAAAGCCTGTGTATACTTTTTCATATTGCTGATTCGTTTTTTCATTTGGAAACCATTGTGTGGAAGTGGTTTCTGCTTTGTTTTGAGCTACGTACTATGTGACACTTATATATTTACTTTAGATATTAAAGCAACACATCTCTAGACCTTATCTGAAAAGAATGATGTTTCACAGTTGAGTCACTCTGATCCTTCTTGTGTAATCAGTGTTCCAAGAAATATGTTGCACTCAGATACCAAACAGGATAGGCAAGTTCCCAGTCAATAGGATGAATCCTCAGCTATGACAAATTGACATTTTAATTGGGAGAGGATTTTTTTCTACCTGTACTACATTTATGGTAGACAATTGCAGGGATATTCACAGATGCTGATTTCTTGAATTACAAAACACTTCCAACTCCAGATACCATTGACTGCAAACAAATAACTGCTGGTGTAAACAGGAGAGGAATTGTGCGCACAAGGTCTCTGCTTTTTGTAACCATAAAGATATTCAGATCTTTCTCCAAGCTTTATTAGGAAAGGACCTTTATTCATTGTTAGTTTTCCAGTAGCAGAGAAGCTATATAAAAATAAGGATTATCTGTAATAAGATCTTGATTCAACTTTATTCTGTCATGTTTCAACAAAGGTTTCAGTCAACCAGTGTCGTGTTCAGTGCTAGACCCTGAACACAAACAGCAACAAAGACATAATCATGGTTCAAAGAGTGTACGAACTACTTAAAAGGGAGCAAAGGGAGGGCCACACTTCGCAGTTTCATACATCTACAAGTGAGAGCACAGCATGAGCCAGTTGGCTGAAGACTCCTACAGTCAATGGAGAGATACAGAGAACTCCACTGTGCTCCATTCCACCCTCATATGTGGCCTGGCCAAGGAGGAGAGCTGCCCTGCCTTAGCAGGGGCTTGCTGCACTGCTTTGCGCTCTCTTCTGTGTGAATCGTCAGGATGCTCTTAGGCCTGGGCCAGGCTCCAAACCTCCCAGAGCTTTCACTGTCTGACAGCTTCCCATGATACTGCCTTACACATGGGTCTGTGTAGGGCTCACTATCTAGAAGTGCTCTTGGCTCCACCAGCAGCTATGCAGGAATCCCCAAGTGAAGTTTCACAGCTATTATATGCAATGATCCTTCTGATCTTAACTCCATGGTTACCACATCCACAGTCAGAACTAGGGCTACCAACTACACATAGAAGAAAGTCTTGAATCCAGTTGTCCCATCATATGAGAGACTGTAAGGTAAAACAGGAGAGAAGCCCCCAAATAATTGTTAGTGGAGCTCCTACATGCAACAAGAGGCTATCTTTCATGATGATAAGAAAAGCAATCAGCCCTTGATGGATTCATTTATAGTAATTACTATTTGTCTCTGATAGCATATGTGATATTCAGGGGATTGATACATATGATTCAAGGCGGCTGATATAATGATTCAGGAGGACTGATATCATCTTTCTCTTTGCTAAGCATCACACAAATGCCCTTAGAGCAAACAGCATAATGAAGATTGCAAAGGAAAGCCAGTGACAGGCATGTAAACAGGTTTAAAATCACTCACTTCTGCCCTAAGCTGAAGAATCACAGTGAGGTTGATGGGTGACCACAGCAGTGAGAAAAGCGTTATGGCAGGAGACAAGAGGATTTTTGCATCATCTCACCTCACCTATAATGAAGGTTGAAGATGTGAAAACATGTGTGCCCAAGTGCCACTTGGAACAGGTGTAACAGTGAGTGCCTGTGTCCTGCATGCCTGTAAACATCCCTAAGAGCTTAAACAACTCCAGGTTTTTTCATGAGCGTCACCTTGGCAGCATCTTAAGCACATTAAAGCTGTTCTAAATATTTAAGCACTTAAGCCACCCTACACCACAGTAAGAATTTCTTGAGCATGAGCATTTGCGGATGCACTCACAGTTTCATCACCTTTTTTCTTCTGCTCTTGAGGGAAATTAAAATAAAGATAGCTCTCCCCAAAGAAATGGGTCCTTTCTCCCACAGACTACCTCCTGCTTAATAGCAGTGTCTCTGTTTGCAATGTTACAGTTACTGAAAGGCAAGAAGTGAAAGGATTCAGTGCTACTGGCTACAATCTTCACAACATAAGAAGAATATACATAATTATTAATGGTTTCATTTATCAGCATTCCTTTCACTTATTCCATATTTCAGCCTCTTCAATACCCTATGTTACTACCTCTTGTATTTATTCATTATAACTATACCTCTTGGCTTTTAACCTCATCAAATATCCTCAAACCCTAGCATACTTAGACATATACATGGGAGCAATGATCTTTCTCCCTCATCAGAAATGACCAGTGAACCCTGAGAAATAAAACCTTTCCTGAGAAAATGTCAAAATAATGTCTCTCTCCAAAGCATTTCAGTTTCAATAAAGCAGCATTTTAACCTCTCTATTAAAATTAAGTTGCATAGTACTATTATGATCAGTCTATTACCCCCTTTACATGGACAGAACACAGAGGAGTAACTAACTTGCCCAACGTATGTGAAAACTTATGAAATCTGTGGAAAAGCAAATATTTGAAATGCAAAAATCAGTCCAGCCATGATTACTCTCAGCCATCCTTTTGTATTTTTCACTTAGCCTGGAGGTGTGGCTCTTGTCAGTGGAGTTCACAAGTACTCTAATGGTGGTCAAAGGTAAATCATAGCATGTGTATAGTGTACAAAGTGCTGAGTCTTCATTCTTGCCAGTGAGGCAAATTTGAGCAAGGACTCTGTTCCTGGTCCTTCAAGTCTCAGCGAGAGGCAAGTGAAGTGCTTTCACCAGTAACACCAAACCACCCATTAACAACAATCTGTTTTTCAAAGAGTTACTAAGTTATGGTAACAAAAGCAGCATGAAAACTTGGCATGCTCAACTGTTCACTCTCTTCTTTCTTTACCCATTGGCAGTTCCTCAGCCATACCTTACTATTTTGCTAATTACTGTGCAATCCTAACCTCTCCTGGTCAGGGGCTTCCTGCACTGCTATGGCCCTTTCTTGAGTAAGACTTTGTTTGCTCAAGAGCCAAGCAAAGAGCATGGTTTGAACAGGCAAAACACAATGCATCATTCTTTGTCCCGGCCTGGTACATTGTGGATGGGCTCCTCTTGTGGAGAACAGGCTTTCCATTAAACAGCTTTGCAGTGGGTTTGGATGAAGCAAGAATGATCCTTAATGGTAAGGTCACATGGCCACTGTTATACTTGGAGACACCAAATCTGTGGCATCTAGGGGAGTTGTTCCAATTTTTGTCTTTATTTCTCACGATCCGTGAGCAATAAACTCAAAAAATTTTCCCCAAGTCAAGTCTGTTTTGCCTGTGATGGTCACTGGTAAGTGATCTCGCTGTCTTTATCTCAACCAAAGAACACTTGCGTTATTTTTACCTGCCTTCCTGTTGAGGAAGAGAGTCAGAGCATTTGGGTGGGAGCCTAGCAGCTGGCCAAGGTCAACCCACCACAAAGTTCCTACTTAACAAAAAGTCCAGTTCAGCCACAAACCTAGTTACCAAGAAATCTCAGCGATAATGTCAAGGGTTACCACCCTGCACAGGTATCTTTGCTAATCTAAGCACAAACATCTAATTGGTTAGAAACTTAAACTGATCACTGACTTCAGTAATACAATATCAGAGCCTCGTGTACACCTGTAACTGTGGCTTTTCAACATTCTCTGTGATGGTTTGTATGGAGGTGCTATGGGTTAGGGCATATACTATTCTCCCCATTGTCCTCAAGCTATTCCTGTGCTTCTTCTAATTGTCTCTGCCTAGCTCTCAGGTTAGCACAAAGTCAAATTTCTGGGTTATTATTAAAAAAAACCCAAACCAACAAACTCATGCAAGCCTGTCATGCAACATTCCTTTTGCTGCAGAGCAGGTGTGAGCAGTAGGCTGAGACTGTGGGCAAATTGGGGTAATTATACACTGTACCAACCTGACTCGCATCTTCAAATGGATACACTGCTGAGGCAGGACAGCAGGTCATGTGTGCTGCTTCCCTTCCTAGACACAGACACATTGAAAAGGCATGGATGAAGTGACCAACTCCTGAAGCGGTTTTGCTCCCCAGATTTGCCAGAGCTACCTAAAGGTAAGAGCTTTCAAATGATTTGGGATCAATACTATGTTTGCTCCTTAGGGAGTAAGGGAAGGGAAGTGGCAAGGATTAAACCAGACAGTGAGCTCAAGGCGCATGACAACTGTTCCTCTCTGCTGTAAATGTTAACTCTTTATGATTGAACTTAAATCTGCAAGATCTCTTCCATGTTCCTAAAATCTGAAGGCAAAGATTTTTCTCAGAATATTTTAACTTTTTCCTAGAACAGAAATGGAAAAGAGAAAAACAAGCTTTCTGATAGGTTAAGATGAGGAGAGTAGTAAGAATGGGAAGTCAAACTAATCCTCTATAGGAATGGGTTTAGCTTACGCATAAGAGCAGGGCACATACCTGCTTTCTTCAAATGAATGTTTACTCATAATAACTACGTAAAAGTTGCTAAACTAGGTCCAGATGCTATATGACATGTTACTTGAGCTGTTTGGTCAGTTTTCAATTGAAGAACAAGTTATGGACATTATTTTTACATGGGTATAAATGAAATGCTGGCCACCCATGATTCAATGCTGTTGCTAAAGGAATGTTATTCCATAAAAAAATTAAATGGCAAATATCAAATTTTAAGGTAATGATGAACTGCTGGAAACAATCACGCAAGGCTTCCCTCAATTCTGATAGTTAGAAGAGAATGTGAAAGTCAAATTGTGTCATATAGCGGACAACTCAGCATTTCCTATCTTCTGTTGTTTGCTCAAAATTTTAAGACAAGGCATAACCAAATGTGGACCATGACACTGTAGAATGATCGCAGTGTCTCCCCAATACAGGGTTTCCATACACAACAGAGCTAAGCAAATCCAAGACTAATTAATTTGCTCATCGTCACTGTTGCAGAACAGGAACTGAGCCCATCTTCCCCACAAACACTCCAGTTAATACACAAACCACTGGACAATACTTCCTTTTAGTGGGAAGGTTGGGACTCTATTTTTGTAATGGCAATTAGGGAGGGACAAATTCTAATGCAATCCCAGGGCTCAGGCATGGTCATCCTTCAGAATAAAGGCCTTTTAAATCTGACTAAAGTTGTTCATCTGAGGTAAGCAAGGGATTATACCTCAAAGAATAAATGAAGGAACAGTATTTAAGAGATACATCTGGTTTGCATCAAAAGTGATGGATCTTACTCAGTGATTTAATTTATAACCATGACAGAAACTTAGGAGTGGCTAATAAAATATATGAATGAAGAAATAAATCATGGAAGCAGAGAATCCATTACAGAGAATAAGAAAACCTAGAGAACTGCTGTGACAGAATTCATATGTGTTATAATGCTACAAAGTGGTGCAGTAAGAAAATTGTACCAGGAATTTCAGCTACAAGCTGAGAGTTCGTTAGTACAAAATAACATTAGAGGAGCAAGTACTACTACAGGTCAATAATAGCATAAATACAAACTATCAGCCCGATATGGCTTTGGAAAAAGTGCTACTGGATTGTCCTAAAACTAGCATTTCCATTAAATATAAGATGACATTCATATCATTATATAGGCTGAGGACAGAGCTCACTGGCTGCTCATGGTTAAGGATGAATTCACTGTACAGAAACAAGAAGGACTCAAAAGCTTGCTTAGCCCTGTGGAGGAAAGGCTGCAGAGAGCCAGGAATGTTCTCTGAGCTGTCTTAAGGGGAGAAGGTTTTTCTACAGATGCACGATGCTGGCACAGTAACAAACAGGGATAAACTACCATGAATGATTTTAGGCTAGGTGATTTCTGAAAGTTCACAGTATTTCGAAAGGCTTTAAAGTGAGAGCAACAGGGGCAGTAAATGTACTGAATTATAAATCAGAGCTGCCTTCATGAAGGAATAACCTAACATAAACATATGCTCTGGGCCAGGCCTGGAAATTCCAGAGAGTCCTTCCCTATCCAGCAAGGGACCGTGAGTCCACGTAGACAGGGCCAGGCTGCTGATCTGCATGCATAAGTGCTGCAGCTGCTTGCACAAGCCCAGTAACCAACCAACCAGCCCTCTGGGCACACATCACAGCAAACAAAACCAAACCAGAACAAACCCCAAAACCTTCCAAATCTCTTTGCCTCTGTGTCACCATTTACAATACTATGGAGGACAGAAGATTTTCTCCAAAATGGAAGAAGCCTCCTCCTGATTTTATGAACAATGGTTATGCTCATTTTAGTCTAAATTTCCATTTAAGCCATAGGGACTTGGATTACACGTAAATATCTCCCTTTCCATATAAGGGGAGGAGAAGCTGTATCTACACAGTGACTTTCTAGGTTCTACTCAGGCTCCCTGGCTCAATAACAAAAATATCCTGATGACTTCAGCAGATGAACCTCCAACTTGTTCCACTGACCACTTTAAGCAGTGACCTTACATGATGGCTAGTGAGTCAATGCAGTTAACAGACAAGCCAAGGGAACCAGGTGAAGATATTGCAACGAGAAATACAGTTCATACTCAGCTGAATCCCCCATAGCTACACCTCTTTGTTTGAGAAAGGAAGCTGGTAGCCTGATACAAGCTTAAAAGCCAGAATAATAATAGAATTTAAAATGAAATCTGGGAGTAAAGAACAGGGAATTGGCAGAGCATCCTTCATCTCATTGAAAAGGTTGTCTACTTCAGACATTCTGAATACCTTTTTACTTTGCTGCCAGCAGTAATCTCTTTTAGCTTCTATTTTAAGAATAAGAATAAACAAATACCTGAATGCTGTTCCCCCAGATCTTTGTTTAGCTGTGTTAGAGCTGGAAATCTTCCTTTCTGAACATCTGAAAAGCCTCAGCACATTGTGAATGCTACTATAAACAATCAACTCAGAGCTAAAGGGAAAAGATCTCTCCACTGAGGAATTCAGTGTTTTGTTGCTAGCTGAAAACTAGAATTAACTGTGTCAATAAAGTAAAACACAGGCATTTGATATTGTTCAAGTTGCAGCTGCAGTGGCAGGCCAGCAATAGCATTTTAGGGGCACTCTTTAAAATAGCAGAAACTTAAATTGTCTCATAAATGCAGCTGGAAGGGCTAAATGCCCAAAAAAGCATTAAACTAGTAATGACAGGAGAACAAGAACACATTAGAGCAAACTGAAAGCCTCTGGACTAGTATCCTACAGGCCAACAGATCACTGGTGAAAACATCTATACCTCCACATGAGATACAGATGAAATCTATATCCATGAAATCTGAAGATTGCTTACTATAATATTTTAACATTAATCTTCCAAAACACAGAAATTTTGAATGCATTATTCTATCTTCTTCAAATCCATGAATCACTTCATGCTTCCCCCCATATCCTATGTTCCCTTTCTTCCATCTCTGAATCTGCTTTTACTGAAGTCAATGGCAAATCTCACTCTAATATCAGCTAGAGCTGGAACGCAGATTAAACACTGATAAAGTGTCTGCTTCTTGTCCTGCCTAAGATTCTGGATGGTATCCTGGTATATCATGTGATAGCCAAATAGGAAAACCACCTGCCAGGGGGCATGATATTGATACAGTCCTTACAGACAGCTGAGACTAAACCAAAGATGCATCAGCACTCAAATAATGAGATTTCTGAGATGACTGTCAAGTAGGACACAGTTTGTGTTTTGCTGAGCTATACCTCCGTCAAACCAGGCATGAATCCCATGGGACTCTTAAGGCTCATGAATGTTTCCATTCCAAATACCACAATGTCACCTTTGAAGAAGTGTTTGTGGGAAAAGCATATTTCCAACAAACTTGAAATCAAACTAAAAAAAATTATTTCTGAAAGGTGACAAATGATTTGCACTGATGGCACCTTCTCTCCACGCACTACTGCAAACATGCAGTACCTGAAAAACCTTTCTGAGGAATACCAGAGGGGAGGAAAGCCATTATTCTTCTTTGCAATTATTTGAACCACGCAGGGGAGGCCAAATAACAACTCTGTCAGGACTCCTGATAACATTGTCCTCTGTGTGCGGCAGTTTCCCCTTTACCAAGCACAAATGACAGCACCTGTGCCTCTTTGCAGGCACACATCAAACTATGCTCATCTGCGGTATTATGTAGCCATCAGGGACGTTCGGAGGGAATGTGCAGAGGCTCCAGTGACAGTCGGGCCCTGCCGTGAAATCTGGCAGTTCAGCAGTTTTCCTTGGCTGCATGACACTGCTCTTCACACCAGGACACAAGTGCCTGGGGCAAAACCAGAGGAAGATGATGGAAACTGTTGTTGCCCATCCTCCCCTAGGATATGCCCTTCCTGAAACACAATGGCTTTTTCATGTCCAACTCCCTTTCCCTGAACTGGATCTTTGCGAATATGCCTCTGGGTGTGATTTTCCTTTTTTTTTTTTTTAAATAGTAATTTCCACAGGACTCAAGTGAGCTTTATTTTCCAGTGCAAACCCATTATACCCATATGTAAAAGAGACTGAAACATCAGAGGAGAGAAGGCACAGACTTGTTTTAGTGCCCCTGGGACTTCATATCCCTGCCTGCAAATAAAGCAGTTTGCAGTTGTTTGAGTTAATCTTGAGTGCTTCAATCAAAGCCCCCACTTCAGGAGTGCCTAAGGGTCTGCTGTGTCCTTGCAGAGAGCTCTCTTTGCTCAGTGTGACTGCAGAGACGGCAATTTACATCACCTCCTTACCTGTTAAATATTGGCCTTATAGATGTAACTGTTTTTTGGAGTGGAGTTTATAGGACATTTTCCTGCTCTTCAGGAACTGCTGACCAATATTTCTCCTTACAACTTTTTGCTACAGGACTAACACTGTCTGCTCTTGCCCGTACCCATCAGATACACACAGCAGATATCATAAATGAGAGGAAAGTCTCTAGCTTTAATCTATGGCAATAACACCTACAGGTTTGGGGGACTCAAACCCCAAAGAGCTCTTGGGTACCACAGACATTGTTGCAACCAAGAACTGAGAGTAACTACTTACATGACAAATGAAAGGATCTACTGAGTTGCATAAAACATCGTACAGAATGCCTTTCGTGGACCTCTGGACTTACAGCATTCAGGCCGAGAGGGTATCAAACCCCTGCTACTTTCTCCCAGGTCGGCTGAAGAAGCTTCTGCAGAAGCTGAAGCCTAGCTGCCCATCCAGTTCTCACAGCTCATTGGCTCTGAGGCAGGTCCTCTATCACAATACACAAAGCTACTGACAGCTCTATTAGAAATACATTATCAAGACACTGTAAGTGAGCAATTTCAGGGCACCAACTTATCAACAGCTTATGGCCCACAGCTTCTGTGTTTGACGACTCAATAGACCAAGCACAAATCTGGCATCCAGTGGGACTCCCACACTACTCCTGGCTCTGCTGCTGGTTCACTTCTGTATCTCTTGTCCTACACATTTAACTGGTGATATTATACTAATACCTCACTGGGTGGAGCAAGGATTAGTCAGTGTTTGCTTGCATTCACCTGTTAATGTGCAACACTCTCACTATGTTAACCATTATTATTCCCTCTTACATTGTGACTTACAACAGGCCTTTTTCCTAGGCCTATAGTTACTGGATGAAATCCAAAAGCCCTTTCCTCTTTTTCCTGCTTCATAGTGAATGAGATGAATTCAGCAGAAATGTCACCCGAACTGACACCACCCAGTATTTAAGATAACAGTAAGCCAAAAACTTAAGAGACTCCCTATAATTTTGCCCACTGATCCCCGTCCCAGGTAAACAACCCTTGGTCAACACTGGCTAATGCAACATTGTCTATCAGCACACTCCTGAATCCACAGTTACTACTGACAAACTGTCTGTCTTCTCGGTAATCATTGCTTTCCCTTGGCTCAAATAGCTTCGTCTTATTTAAGTTTTCTTGATTCTCTGCATTTCTTTTTATTCTCAGTGGGATCCTCGTGAAGTTTCAGCAATGGCCTATTAATACCTCTGGAATTGACAATCACTGATTTTTGATTCTTTATAACAAGTATACCCACCCCTCCTCTTCAACCCAGATATTAGCAATTTTCTCAGGATCTTTGGCTTTAACATGGCCAGTGCTGCATTTCTGATTTTTTTCTTGCCACCATTCTACCTGTTCCCTTTAGTATTAGCTCTGCTACCATTTCCCATTTCGCTTTCCATTCAGATTTGTGAAAATTACATTACTTCTTCCCTAGTGGTATTTTCAAATTCCTCCTTTTCTTCCTCCCTAAAAGGACTGATGCTTTATCTCACTCAGCACTACTAACTCCCCTTTCTTTTGGCCTCCCCATCCATATTCCAGTGCTTCTTGAAAACAGACCTGTTAAGACCATCTTGTCTTGTCCAGCAATTTCTATCCTACACCAGTTTGATCTTATATTCAGCCAGATTGTGCTGACTTGCCAAAACTTACATTTCTTAGACTCTATTTGCTTATCCAAGTGTCTTTTAACAATAGAACTCCTCACTTTAGCATCACCAGTGAGTAGGTGAGATGGGCACAGTCCTGATCAGAACCAGGGAAGGTGTCTGCACAGCAACATAGGACATTTAGGTGGAATGCAAGGAGTTAAATGGAGTTACCGGGGCAGCCACTAAACCTGCATCAAGCTCATTTAGAAGCTTCTCACAAAGATCTTTGCTCCTTTTTTCTCACAAAATTGCCATTCCTTGCTGACCTGTGCAAAAGGCTATAACTTTCTTCTGCAAAGTACTCCTACAGTTAACGTTAGCAGGAAACCAACAGGCTAATACTGGTTTAAGGGACAGCTAGAAATAATTAATACCATTCCACTTACAGTAATGCAGACACATCTGTCCTCTTCCTCCCACTCTCCTTTATTGTGAGGAGCAGTTCCTGCTAACACCTGCAAAACACATATTTTGTGGCCTGATCTTGTTCAGAGCCTCAGGCAGTGCAGTCATATTTAATAATGATCTTGCACAACAAAAGCCTGTCACACTAGTGATGAGACAATAGTTTCACAGTACAAAACTGGTCATGATAATGATGATGATTAGGTTGCACAACAACTCAAGGAAAGACAGATCCAGATTGCCACTGGTTGCATTGTGGCCAGCTCTGACTTAATGACACACAAAGGTTTTTCAAATGTGTTCTACCCCTCTTTGATTGCTTTGACAACCCTTAGAAAAAAGTCAGGTTAACTTTTCTGCAAAGGTAACACTTCAGTCACGAGTTTACACACTTTAACTAGTGTGTTTTCCAGGAGGAACACTTCTAGCTTTACAGCAGCAAGAAATATGTAAAAATGGTATTTTCTCTTCTCCCTTCCCATCACCCTAATCATGAAGCGTAACAGGAACTGACTGCACTTCAGTCTACAAAAAAGCCAGAATGTAAGAACTGCTACTTTTCCTTTAAGTAAAATCTGAGTGTGACAACTAAGAATTACAGAAGCAGGCATTACAGGGCATGGCAAGTCACAGGGGATTTTATTTTCTATTTTCTCTGCAGGTGAACTGCAGAGATGCCCAGTGAGAAGGCACATGTGGAAATTCCTATGATTATGTATGAACCGCGCCATGAGCCCTACACACAAGAACCTTCTGCACCAGAGTACTGCAACCAAGAAGGTAAGCAGGCTTCACTGGGAGGGCTTTGGAAAGAGCACCCTCTTCGTGATTGTGTGGCAAATACTGAAAATGTACCTAAGCCAGCTCTAAAGGGCCCATCTCAGGCAGGACATGAGTTTAGAAAGTACCTATGCCAGCATATAAAACCAGGGTTGGGGTAGATAAGCTGATCTCTTAACAGAAACATTACTTACAATGGTAGAAGAATATTTTTGCTGGTTTAGTTAATTTTTCAAACAACATAGGATCTATTGGAAAAGGAATTGCAGTTGTATCTCTACAATAATTTCATATCCCTAACAAGCAAATGTTCAGCCAGCAAACCGTATTTGGATAGGCTAAGTCTTGCTTGAATTGTAATCTAGTTTTGTGGAGGACTGGCCTTTTCCCAAATGCTCCTGCTGCCCAGAGCTGCCCTCCCTACATGAGTCAGTTCTGCAGCCAGGTTCTATAGGGATGAACAACCCCTCCCCACTATTGTACCACGGGGAAAACATCATGACTGAGTGCTGACAATTCAGTCCAATGACTGCAAGTGGGGACAGACAGCTGCTGCTCTGCTGGGCTGGCTTTTCCCTCTGAAACCAGGCATTGCTCTCACACCTACATAATTACCTCACAACACTTCTTTGTCTTGTGCCAGTTCAAGCCCACACTCATTAAAAGACATACTGAGATATCAGTGATTTTACCTTTGTTACCTTCCAGCTATTGAGAAAATTGCCATTCATCAGACAGGACTGGAGCAGAAAACCAGAACAGGAGGTCAGAAGGTGACTATTAAGGCTAGATGTGTCAGTATTGTGCCTCTAACCTGACTCATTGTCAGAACATTTTATTCTGATGAGCTCACTTAGTAAGTATTTTTGTCTTGGAAGACCTCTCTGGCCTCTTTCTAAAGTCAGAAGAGCTTGCAAGAGGCTGAGGAGAAAAAGTCACTTGTGAAGTACTCAGCCAAGGGATGGGCACTCCATACATGCTAACAGTGAGCTGCAGTGTGTTGTCCTTGCAGATACTTCACAAAACTACATCTCATTTGTGCTAATATTCCTCTTCGAAATCAGAAGGAAATCCTTTGCTTTTTCATTTCTTTACAAATTCGCTTTTCCACAAACCCCCCCTCAAAAAAAAAACCCCAAAACCCAAACAAGCTGGCAACTATAAATACCCAACCATTAAAACCAAATGCTGTTGCAAATCTCTACCACTTCTGGCAAGCCATTCAAGAAAACGTTGCCACAATTTTTTTAACTTTGACACTGTATTTTGTCTCGCTTTGGAAAAATCCATTTTTTTATCTCATTTCGTTTCCCTGTGGGCTTATTCCCTGTTCGAACTCACACTGTTTCTGCAAGGCTCAATTGTGCAGGCTGGACTGCCACGTCAATGCTGCTCTGCCTGGGGGTGAAATCTCCTCTGATGCTGTGCAGGCTTGATCAAACAAGACTTCTTACAGTGACTGCCCTCCTGCTGCAGACCACATCCATGCCAGCTGGCTGTAAAGTTTTATACATTAATTTATTTTGAATGTATTCATGAGTGCATATTTTACACATTCATTTATTTCACACTCAGGTAAGCTGATTACACTCCTAATCTGTGAGATCAGAACTAAAGAACTAGAGAAGCACAAGGTGTCTTAGTCACCAGCTTCCTTTCTACCTTCTCCACAACAAAAGAAAAAAGATCTTTAACATTTTTTTTTAGAACAAAGGGTATGATATTACTTGGAAGCTGAGGGCAGATAAAATGCGAGTAAGGAAAAAGGCTCTAAATACTAACAGAATTTCGGTGTATCACTAGAACCAGTTAGAGGTACAGTGGATATTTTATCAATGGAATCCTTACCCAGTGTTATGCTGGAATAGATACCTTTGTGTTGAAAAAACAATTTGGTTTCTCAGTTTACCTTATATTGGAAGTGAGGCCAGCTTGACGATGTGGGCTCTTTTGCCTTTAAAATTCCATGATTCAACTCAGCATTTTTGCCCTGCACTTCACTGAGCTACATCAGGCTCCCTCTGCAAGGCAACTCCCAATGCAGCTTCTTACCAGACTCTGAATGGGGCTTTCAGGAAGCATTAGGCTGTAGGCATTTTTACCTTTTCCCCTGTTTTTCTTTGCACAGGGGGTTATGAGTATCCTGCTCCCCCACCTTACTCCTATCGAGAAACAACCACCATTGAACAACCAGGTAAGTGCCAGGCGACTGTGTTTCTGATAATCTTCATGGTTGTACATGCTAACAAAAGTGAAATGGTTTTAGTTTTAAAATCAACACAGAAGATGGAGTTTACTGATCCCCCCCCAATCTAAGAGGCTGGAAAATTTCCCTAGAAATGTTGGAAGATAAACTAAGAGATTCAGACTTGGTTTTCCAGCATTAGATAAATCTACAGATGCTCCCAAATGTTGATTGTTGTTTTTTCTTTTTTTTTTTTTTTTTTTAAACGAGCTAGGAACTAAGACTTTCAGAAGAAATCATTATAAGTATAGAGTATTTTGTTGTTCCTGTTCTAATTACCTTTATGGAACTGGAGAAACTCAAAGGAGACACTGAGGAAAGGCTTCAAAGAAAAGCTGAATAACATTCCTTATAGGAGGAGACACATAACGCTGTCAAAAATCACTGATACCAGAAGGCAATTAAACTCAAATATACTATATCCTATCTAACAGTCAGTACTTCCTACTGCTTCAGGCTACAGTATGAATGTACCCTAAATTTGGTTTAGGATGCTTAAAACTATAGTTTTCACTGAAAACATTTCTGAAAAAATACTTTTCATGTACCTACAAGAGCCATGCCCTTCAAGTCAGGTCCAGACTGAAAGAACATGAGGGACGCTATAGCCTTCACTAAACACAGCACCAGCATATAAGTAAAGACATTTGCACGTTAGAATAACTACCCCAATGAATTTCTTGTAACTACTTTAAAGTTGATCCAGAAAGTTCTTCTATAGCTTCCAAATCTCTTCTTCAAGGAGAACATGCTTTTTCATATTATTTTAAGTATCAGAAGATACATTCTCAATGTCAGAGTGGCTAGTGGAGACTGCCTGACTATGGGGGTTATCTCATAGGCAATTCCTTGCTTACATCCTTATCCAGGTAAATACTCACTGTGGGTAGAAGCAACATACTGGGATACACAGAACAAGCAGTACTGTGGTTCTTATGAATATACTTGAAATCAGCAATAGGAACATACGTGCTTCTAGATCAACCATGTTAAGAACCTATGTACTACAATTAAGACTTTATAACTTGTAAAAGATTTCCTTTGCTTCTAATTCTGCTCCTTCTCATTTCCTCTCGCTCTCAGTTTACATGGTGTCTCAGCCTCCAATCATCGTAGCAGGAATTTTCTCAAGCAAACCAACATCCACAATATGCCCTTCTTGCCGCCAGCACATCACCACACAGGTCACCTACAGACTGGGCAAACTGTCCTACCTTCTGTGCACCAGCTTGTGCATGGTTGGGTAAGCTTTCATTCATGCTTCAAAGATTCTTCATAGCAGAAGGTTAAAAAAAGTATTGAAAAAACAAGAGTCCTAGCTGGTACTTGTATAGATGGTATACCTATCTCTACTTGGAAGTTAGTTATTCTGTCCATTCTAGACACAGTCCTCATGGCTACAGGGGATGCAAACTTGTTAATTTAACGGAGCATATTGATTCTCAAAAGACAAGCAATAATTAGTACAACATTGTCTACTGCCCCAATACAATTCAGGATCAGGCACAGAATCAGACTAATGTATAAGTCGTCAATGGTGAAGACGATTAATTTTTTAGAAGATACTTCAAACATCAGAGAAGACTTGGGGTTTATGAAGTGAAAGGGCAGACAGAATAAGGCAGAAGAAAACCACAGATGTAGCCAAGCAAAAAGCAAAGTCAGTAAACCATTCGTGCATGTTCATCTCCTCTTTGGCTGTAGGTGCTGTTTTGGATGCTGCTTTGTACCTTTCTTTGTGAGGATCTTCAAGGACGCAGACCACTACTGCCCATGCTGCCATTTTCATATTTATAGATACAAAAGACTATAGAGACAACGTTTATGCAACAATATGGCATCAAGTCTCTGTTTCCTAACTGCGTAAGATTCTACACATAAAACTACTGCTATGAAATATATTGGAGTAGGCTTAGGTTCTGCAGCTCCCTTGCTGGTGAATCTGTGTGGAGTTTACCATCACATAGTTGGACTTACTTTATAACAGAAAGCCTTGAAGACTAATTTAGAGTCACTTATATTTATGCTCTATTTGATTCATTGTCCTGAGCTGTGAAGTGACCAGCTCACAAGGACTTACTTCAGTGCTACTACTACTGCTCTCAAATCTTCAATCCAGCTGGGGCACAGACTCTTCTGGACTTCTCAACCCATCACTAATCTACAGGTTTGGACATGCATATTTTAGGGAAGCACTCACCTTCCATGCACTGGAACTGGCTGACTGGGATTTCACCTCTCTCTGCTCTTCTTCATAGTACTATCCTTGCAAGGCTGTGGCTGACACAGTGTAGCTGATTATTTATTAAGGAAACACTAAGTTATGAAACTGTCTTTACTGTATTACATACAAGGTAAGAAAATAAACTTGTTAACAACACTGGCAAAACATGTCCTGTCCGCATTGCTTCCATGACCCACAGCATCCAGAGCAGAGACACTGGTCAGCCTGGGACACTCCATTCACAAACCAAGAACCAACAGGCAAACAAACAATTCAGCAAGCACAGCTTGGAAAAGACATCAGTACCACAACAAAAAGCCTTCATTTCACCTCTCTGCCTTACCTCTGCCCTTGCACCACCTCCAAACAAGGGCTTACTAGGCTTTACACCTTGCAGAGAGCTTTCACAGTTCTCATTCAAAGACACTTACCTTGTAAAACCAAACCTCTGCCCAGAAGGTGCCAAGAACCTGCTCAACACTGACAGGACCAGCTGCTGCTTATTGCTGGCTGGAAAAGTCAACAGAAGAATGTAAGAATCCCTTGATTTCAACGTTTTACCGTAAGCGTTTTCCTGTTAGTACCGTAATTTCAGTGGCAAGAGGGGTGCGTGTCTGGCAGCACTCTGGCTGATCGCCTGCCATTGCTTGCCTATGGATGAGCTACCCTGCCAGCGCTCCGAAGGATCCGTAACCACCCTGTAGTTACAAACACCTCTAAACTTCCCACTTCTTCTGACATTAAGTTTGATCGAGCTCTTTGTTGTAGCTATTTAGTCCCCTTGAACCGCATAAAGAAGAGGGTGTCCCTCAACAGCCATTTGGCCACACTGGCTCCAGCACCGCGGAGATCCCCCCAGGGCCGGGACTCGCCGTTTGCCGCCACCGGCACGCACAGATCCCTCCTCATCTCAGGACATCCCGGAGAGCCCGACAGCCTCCCCCGGCGGAGCAGACCCTGCCCTCACTCGCCGTCCTCCCGCAGCAGCGCTCCTCTGACACCGCACCGCCAGCGGCGGCGCGCACCGAGCGCCCGAGGCAGCGCCCTCCCGCCACCCTGCGCCCCCTTGCGGGGCCCCTCGCTGCAGCAGGGCGGGCGGACGGGGTCCGACCCGAGCTCCAGGCCCCGGACGGCGCGAGCCCCGGTCCTGAGCGAAATAGGAACATTGGATCAAAGCCAGCGGAAACGTGAAGAGATCGTTTTCCAAGCGGATCAAACCAGAGGGGCCAGCTCAGGCACGGTGACCGGCTGCAGCTGGGAACAGCAGCACCGAGGGACGCTGCTGAAGGAAACCACAGCTAATAGTCAAGCACAAGCCATCTGTAGAGCAAGCACAGCGTGATTCAGCATGCCCACATCTGCGGCTCGCTGGGGCAACCCATGCTGATGAGCACCATGGACCAAGAAATAGCTCCTGGAGCAGACCTGGCAATCCTTAGGACCTCAGCACAGCAGCAGCCAAAGCAAGCCACGTGGAAGCACACTGCCCATCACCTGTGTGTGGGTTACTGGTGTATGCACGCTCAGAAACTCACATCCTCCAAGAGAAGCACAGGCTCCACCGTGCAGTTCCTCAAGGGAATGCCTCAAGGGACACATTTCTGTCGAGGCTGACACATTCCACCTCCCAGCCCAGTGGTACAACTGTAAGTGCCTTCTGCTTTACCAGGTCAGTAATGCTCCATTCGCTGGGGACCCAACTTCCTTTAACCCAGGGTGAAATAATATCACACAGATTAAATCCACAAGCAGCCACGGAGATGTTGGCCCAACAGGTTTCATGCTATTTCAACGTTACTTTTAAATGTTAAGATTTGTCTTCATTTTAAAAACTGTCTGTGAAACAGCAAACTTTGCTATTAAGTAGTGGTAAAGAATGCACCAAACCAGTAACATTTAGGACAAAAGATGCCAGAACAAAACCCCACATAAATATACACAAATTATTTATATGATTTAAGACGTGCAGGAATCATTTAACAGAAGCGGTTGGAATATTTTTACACCAATAGTTGGAGGTGTTTATACAACAGTTTACACAAGTATTTAATAACAAAATGCAGGCTTCCAGGCACAGCCTGGTGGCTGGCAAATGTTATTTACTGCTGCTGTGCTTAGTACATAGCTAACTTCAGCATCACCTGGGACAGAAATGATGTTGAGCACAGATTTGAAATCAGATTTGGGCACAGCACACGTGAACATTTCCTCTTTTTCTGACCCTAAAGACCAGGCTGGTTTAAAAGCCAACAAAAAATAACACCACAGCACTCACACACCAAACATTGACACTCTCTGCCTCAATATCCAAATCCTTTAGTTCCTCCAAAGTTCAAAAACTGATAACAGCCACAGAAGTCAACATTTGCCTTGTGGCCAGCTCTTCCTACACTGTGAATGTCATTCTTAACACACAGGTCAGCTGAATTTTGCAGAATTTATCTCTTTGGTCTAACCAAAATCACCCTAACTTCTGAGACTCATTAGCTTTCACACCCGATCTCCTCTAAAATGAACAGACAAGACACCAATCCAGTGTTTATCCTAGTCTACTTTATTTACAATATATACAGTTCCTACAGAAAATGATTTCTCAAGGATATTCACCATGGCATAGCTTGTATTTAGGCCCTGACACCTGCAGCCAGCACAGAGCCCACAGGGTAAGGGGGTCCGAGCTCCAGTGGGATGACAGATGGGATGTGGGTTGGATGCTGGCATGCCAGCTCTGGAGGGGCAGCAGCTGAGGTAGATCCAGTACGCAGGAGGCACTGAACGCTTGGCGCATCCTGCGGCATGACATCGGCCAGATCACTCCAACACATCCTGGGGTCAGGTTTGTCCTAGTGCTGCTCACAGGGTGTTTGGTTGGCTGTCACTCTCTAATCAGCAGCTATGTCACTGGTGTGATTTGCTTAGATCTCACAGAATGCTTTGGACTCCTTAAGGATAAAAGGCACTGTGTAAATCTACAGGAACAATGCTTACTATTTTCATAGGGAGAATTCAGATGGGCCATTAACATCATGTCGTTCTGATGATCTGTACCATGAAATTACATCCTTATTGCTTAACACCTATATTATCATTAACTTAATCTAATGCATTCACTCATTATACAGATAATTCCAAAATCTGAATAAAAAAATTGAAAGAACAGTAATTTTGAAGACTGTATTCTTGTATTTTTTTTTTAGAATGAACTAAATATACTGCACCTGAGAAACCTCCTGTCTTCTTCTTCTCTTTGTAGGTGTTTCCACTTTTGAAAAACAAGTTGTTTGTGCTCCAAAAAAAAAAAAAATTACTTTATTTTTTTCCATTAAAAAACTTCCGTTATTGAGAACTGCATCTGGAATACCTGAATGTATCATCTCTTCAAAACTAGTGAGGGAATAGCACAAACACTGAAGCACGTTAAAACTTGTCATCTGAAAATCAAAAGGCACCCAAAATTTACTTTGTTAGTGGTATTCTCTTCTAAAACAGGAAGTATTGTGATTCCTTAAGGTATTTCCTAAAAGCTTCCAACATCCTATACATGAATGTGAAAAATTCGTGACATTCGGCTACAAGCTCAATTTCTGATCAGTAATTGTAATGTTAAAGTCACAAAACGTAATTAGGGCTTACATCTGCTGAGCAGAGTCTCTGATTTTACTGAAATGTTTTGAATACAAATCCTGACATTTGCTGAAAGCCTGCAGAGACAATCCAAGTACCAGTATGAACACCACTTGGATGGGGTTGTAATTCTCACCACTTCAGTGCAAATTCAAATTAAAGGAAAACTTTATCCACTTAAGGCAAGTGATTTAAGCACTTCCCTCTACCTGGAAGCTCTGCACTCAGGTAACAAAAAAGAAAAGCCTTAACTAGAAATCAGAGACAGTTACAAGTACTGAAAGATATCAATCAAACAAAAAAAAAAAAAACCCAAACAAACCCAAAAAAACAAACAAAACCCCCATGTCTAAACCTTGAGCAATTAATTCGTTTTAAAGCTAAAAGAATGAATTAGATCTTAAAATTAAATTTAAAAGTCCTTGCTGGTGTTTTCAGTAATCATCAGAAACCATCTCAGAAAAAGGTATAAAAAGGCCATCACATGTACTCAGCCCCTACTAAA
Organism: Psilopsiagon aymara; assembly: GCA_024733675.1. NCBI lineage: Eukaryota > Metazoa > Chordata > Aves > Psittaciformes > Psittacidae > Psilopsiagon > Psilopsiagon aymara. Next base: position 24,849 of record JANRGW010153664.1, read on the forward strand.
TGTTTACTGACAGGTCTGAGAAAGGGAAGCTTCTAAGCATTTTCTGTTTTGGTTATGAATACAGGGAACACATTACAGTGTGAATCTATTACTCTATTAAGGGAGCTTACCTTTAGAGACTCCAGATTTCACTTTACAGCATTTATAGTATTTAGACATGAGAATCTGGACCACAAAATTCTCTATAGGCAGTCAGAGTCAAGTCTACCACAAAAACTCTACTACACGCTTTACAGACAAACTAGTAAAATAAGTACTTGCATTTGTCTTACTTGTACATGGCTCCTCCCTGGAAAACGTTTTATTGATTAAGCTCAAATTTGACTAGTTAGGAGGTACAAAACAAAAGCAAAACAAAAAACCCCCTCCAAACCCAAAACAATTAAACAAAATCCCACAACTCTTACCCAAAACAAAAGAGGGTTACACAACTGTTAACACTTAAGAAAACAGAACACCTTTAGCAAAACCTCACAAATGAAAACAGCTCCCAAAACGCTATTTCCAAGGAAAAGAAAAATCTTCTTCAACGTCCATGTCATCACTCACCGAAAAAAATTTTATAGAAAATTTTATTCAACATACAACATTTTCCAGCAAAAAAAGGCAATATACAGGAAGAGTTGTTGTACACTGCGGCTACAGAAACAAAATAAAATACTGGAAAAGAATGTAAAATTAAGTGTGAATTGCTGATTCTATCTTTACTGCACTCAAAACTAGACACGCGGCTGGCATTAGCTCTAAAAGAAAAGGAAGCAGTCTGGGGACTGAAATAAAACTACACACAATGAATATCAACATCAGTGAAATTCACTTGCAGACTCACCCAATAAAATTAACCTCCAAGTGTTAAATTGTACATGTTCAGTCATTAAATATACAATTTCATCTTTTTTTCTTCTTTTTTTTTTTTCCTCTTTTTTTTTTTTTCTTTATTCCTCCTTTTTTATACAAAGTCAACAGCTTACTAAACACTAGTGAGCATGCCCTCTGTGCTAAAAGGCCAGTTCCTGTGTTTTCCCCATCTCTTCCCATGGTAGCTAAATTAATGACATTTATAATCTTTTCACTTGCTTATGCCAACTTTTGAGTGTCATTCCATTTGCCAGAAGATGGCATAACAAATCGCAACAGTGTTTATCAATGGTTGGAAATTTAATAAAAAGACCCAAATATCTTTCTTTTTAGGACTCAGGGCATCCACTTGGCAAAATGGGACGCAAAGTAGTGACTAAATTAAATGAAAACTAGTTTATTAAAAAAGATTCTATGCAGCTGGAGGAGACAAAAATCCCGAATAAGTGCCAACAATGTACACAATGAAGTAGAGATTGCTATTTATTGATGATGTGAGTTTTTTGCATTTACAAATGCACAAAAATGTCATTTAAAGTATAACTGAAGGAAATAAATCTGATGTGAGTCTAAACATAAGACTTACTAGCTGCAGTGATGGTGAACACCATACTGGGATGGGCAGCCAGCCAGCTTATGCCATCTATAAACGTACTACAGACAAATATTTTGCCAATGTCAACTGTTCTACTAAACTCTTCCCTCATTATGCTGACAATTGCCTTGCATTATGTTTACCATAAAATAACTCTCATTGGCATCCAAGCTTTATAAAAACACCTTCATTTTGCTCAAAAAGGGCAGTCAATAGATACAGAGAAGCCAAACTGAACAGCCTCAACAAAATAAAATTAACATCAGCAGCAAATCCTCTTGCTGAAGACTTCAGATACAGTGCACGTGTACCAAAGTTCTACAGTTGTTAAAAAGGTGCACACACACACTTATTTTTGTCCCTTGCCTTGACAATCTGTTTAAGTAAGTCAGTTATGGATTTTAATAGCTTTTTCAAGGTAAGTGTAGCGACTTCTCTTTGGGGCTTTATTGAAATGGTCAAGCCCTAGCCATGGCCTTGGATGAGACATGTTGCCTAGAAAAAAAGAGAGAAAAAAAAAATTGTAAGTTTTAAGACTAAATTGGAAAGTTTCCTTTACACAAGCTACTGCTGTGTGCCCTGTTCACAGTTTGCAAGGAATCCCAATGTACAGAAGAGGACTGTAGAACAACCCTATAGTCCACAGCCAACAAGACAGCATTCTTGACCACTGCTTTGCTTCCAGTAACACATTTGACAGCCATTTCTGGATCAGGTAGCTGACTTCTCTTCAGTTACAGGAGCTTACAGCAGTGAAGTGGGCACTAAAGAGAACTACTGTTATAATTCATGGCCACAGGCACATCAAAGTACCAGCCTCCACCAAAGTGCTGAGCCTCCGAAACAGGAAGGCATCCAGCATCCAAATATGATAACATACAGTCTTTGCCATACTAGAAATTCTCTCTGCTATATTAATTTATTCTCATCATCTGGTTTAAGTGAGAATATTTATTACATTCATGTAAAATGCAAATAAACCATTAATAAGTCACATAACTGACCTCTTTATCTTCTGAGGAAAAAAATTAGTTCTATTTAGGCTGTACAGAAAGCATACAGATTTTTTTTCTCTTGTTCAACCCACTAGGGTTTTATCTACAACCATTTTTCATGAAAATCCACAGTCCACATACTTCTTGCAAATGGGAAAAATTCTCTTTTAAGATGTCCTCAATGCAGAGCATCAAAAGTGCTTTGAAGTGAAATGATAAAGGCAGAAACTAAATAGCCCCCAGCAAGAAAAGCACACTCCTACATTCAAAGTCATCAACCGCAACCACTAAAGCATAAAACACTTGACCTTCCTGGTTGCCTGCATCTGCATTTTTGGATATGTTTTTTTCAGCCAAAAGAATTTGTCATTTTGTTTTGATATAATAGTCAATGCCAAATATAAACCAGAACTGCCAATCTTCCTGAGATCACCTGAATGTCTTTTAAAGATAGAAAGTCCTACACCTAGTGCCAGCACAATTGTTGCTAGAGTGCATCTTTGTAAAAGCAGATGGAAACTATTGACATCACCTACATCAATCAAATTAGAGAATGTCAAAGCTTTGATTTAATCAGTCCAGCATGTGTTCAAATTTGGTATTTGTAGAAACATGTGAGCTCCACTCCTTGAAATACCACTTAGATTAAAAGACATTAGAGCATCATATCACCCCATACAGCAATTCCAGGGGTGGTGGGATGAATTCTATCAAAGGGGCAACCTCCCGTGAGCTCTTAAATTAAAGCCCTTTAATATCTCACTCTCTGCAACTCCTACAAACAGTTCAAGCCTTCCCTTTTCCAATTTCTGCCATGTTCTGTATGTTTGACCTAATTACCTGGTTAGTCTTTCATACTGTTTTGGCAATACTGGCTCTATGTTGTTCACAATGACCAATAGTTTCAGACTATTGCCTTGCCCGGCAGAAGATGACTCACAGAATAAAATCAGGATTCTGCCTGCTCTGAGCACACAAGAGAGAGTTTATGTGGCTATGGAGAACTGTCCACCCCTGAGTTCATCATCCAGAGACTCCTCACAGCAGAAAAAGTGCAGAAAAAGAGAACTCTCCAGTGACATATGCCTCTGCTCACAGATGACTCATGGAGACAAAGGCAGGCATTCAAAGCTTTGGCAAGTCCTCTTGTAATCACAGCCATAAACCTGGCTGTGTAATGTACCACAACCAGAGAATGTTTTGCTAGGTTCCTGAAAAGTACTCAATAACAGTATAGGTTTTGCTCTCTGTGGGTTTTGAAATAAAGGGACAGTTACACCATTTATTTACAACTGTTACACAAATCCAGAACACAGCTTGAAAAACACACCTGAGTAAAAGTTTGGCCCTAGCATAACCTGCCAACAAAAAGCAGAGCTGGTAACTGTCAGAAAATAAGAACTGCAGAGCAAGATGTCCTCAATCTCATTTCTACCAGACAGAGCAGCTCACAAAAAAGGAACACTCAGCTAAACTAGGGGGGAAAATACCCCAATGAATTCATGGCTTTCAACAGAGCCCTGACTGTAGATTCAGTGGTGCCATTCCCAACTGAAACTCTCAAATTCCACTGTGGTGGAATTTTTGAATTATTAACTTAGTTTCTCCCATGTGTAAATCCCTCCAATAACACAGCTTTAAACATCATCCAAGTAAGCAAGATGGGAGACCATCCACAGGCAAATTCAGAACATACCTGCATTTGCAGCTTGGTAGATCAGCTCTTAGGAAAACAATCTAAACAGCACCCTATTCACATTCACAATATTCTTATTAGATTCTCCAGATTCATTGAAGATATCAAGAACAAAGAAGTATCTTCAGTGAATATGAGAGTTCAAATACCTCTCTGCAGCACATTCAAAATAAGGATCTTATGATAAGGCACCTCAATGCAATAAAATGAGCGTATACTTCAGTAACAATGTGAGAATCAAACATACAAGGGAGCAGATAGACAGTACAGATAAGGTACAACTGATATTGCTGCTCTCTTCTGTAAAGTATGTTGATATTGACCCATTTAGTCACTCAAATGCAAACTTTCAATTTGGAAGGAAACAGATTTAGTTATTTCTATGCCTGTAAAATACAAATTTTCAGACTAACATATACACTTAAGTGTGTGCACAAGTGTATATAAATACTTGCTTATTTACTATGTATATTTTATATAAAAAGAACAAACTATTTCTGCATCCTGAGTTAAGGATAATCACATTATAGCAACTGTCAGAGCAACTTCAGCAGGTCAAAAGAATAGTGAGGTTATCTAACAACTCACCAGGTTGGGGCTCAAAGTCTTTCAAGTTCACTTCATACTCATCTTCATTGAGATATTGGTGTCGGCCCATCATTACAATTGCAAATTTAAACTATGAAAAGAGAAAAAAAAAAGCCAGCTGGGTAAGACACCACATTAAAACAAAGCCTTCAGGTCTAATTTCACAGTCTAACTCGCAGCTCACTGTAAGTAGTATTCTTCAGGGGTGGACAAAGGCCAGTTCTGTTTAAAATGCTCATCAACAACCTACTTAAGGGGATAAAATGAATGCTCAGGAAATCAAGAACCTGCTTATGGAGTACTGTGTCCAGGTTCAGGCCCTCCAGGGTAAAAGAGATGGTGACAAACTGCAGCAAATCCAGCAAGCAGCTGGGGGCTGGAACATGTAAGAAGTTAAGGGAAATGGATCTGTTTAGCCCAAAGAAAAGGCTAACAGGGGCATCCAGTCTTCCACCAACTGTGGGATGTTACACAGAAACAGACTTTGGAAAGAGGTGTACAGCAAAAAAGACAACAGGCAACTATCACAAGAAGTTGCAAAATGGAAAATCAATGACTGTGGTAATGCTCTGACATACAGTGCCCAGAGGATGACACAATTCCCATCCCTGGCAGTTTCTGAAGTGCAACAAGGCCCTGAGCAACCTGACTTAAGTTTAAGCTAGTTCTGCTCCAACCAGGAACCTGAAGTAAGTGGCTTCTAGGGGTCCTGCACCATCTGAACTTTCGTAGGTTAATGTTTTGCCAGGTATCTGTTTTGATGCAGGACAGAAATACTTCTACACATCCTACCTCTCAGAAAAAAAGCATTATTAAGTCAAACAACTGTTCAATCGATCAAAATTTACACTTATTCCAATTCTGTGGTGTTTCAACTTCTTAAAATAAACTCCTTTATGGTCTATAATCAGCAATAAACTCCTGCAACTTGCCATTACCTTTTCAAATTCTTTTTCTTGTATGTCCAGCATTGTCTGAATCCGCTTCATAACCTCTCTGAAGTGTTCACCCTAAAAATTTCAACAAAATTTTCAGTATTAGAAAAATACAGGGATGCTGTTAGCATTTCCTGCTTCAAACTTCATTGAAATATACTGCCTTAATCTCTCAGTTATTTACAAAACCACACAAGTGTCAACATCATCCTCTAAAATAACATAGAACTTGCTGCAAACTCATCCACCTTGAGTCTTTGCATAATCATGAATCAATAACTGTCCCATAGATCAACCAAGCACTGCTAGTGACATATGCAAGTCAGGTTAAAATTAAGAAACAAAGTTAGAATATTAGTAGCAAAGTCAGAATTTGAAAAAATAAAATTTACATATCCTTTCTAAGCACATTACTTTTTAAACCTCTACACCTGTGATGCTCCCATTCGATCAGTGACCTTTTGTTGTGTGTTTCTGCATGCTCTGTATGTAAGCTGGCACAAAAAGTGATGGATACCATCAACACAGAGATCAATAATATATATATAAAAAATATATATAATATATATACACACACACTACTGTAGAAGCACTGCAAATGGTTTCCACCAGAAAACAACATGCAGATTTTACTCCATATTGATAAAAAAAAAAATTGAAATACAGTAAAATTCCATGAGATGCAGAGATGCGGACCTATTTCTCATTCCCAAACTTTTAGGAGAAGTAGGTAATTTCCATATGAACTAATTAAATTTAGATTAGAAGCAAATTGCTAACTTTTCCCAGAAATACACACTCTGATATTCAAAGAATCTCTGTGACATTCAGCTGGAGCAGCACCACATAAAAAAAACTTAGTCATTTAAATAAAGCTTTCAAAATGAGCTTTCACACTTATATTCGCTTCTAGCCCTAGATGATAAAGCACATCAAATCACAGAAGCTTAGGAAATGCAAACTCATCTTAGAAAACATTGGAGAAAGCAAACTCATTTTTCATCATCACGTCTCAGTAAGAAACCAAGCAACCATTGCCTAGCTACTTTTGCCAACAAGTTTGCACCAGTTACTAAAGTGGTACTAGAAACAGGATTCTGTTTTGTTGGACCAGGGAAGGAAGGCTCCGCAGGGGGTCAAGGGTAGTATTGTTTTAATAGCATGTCAAGTCCTTGGCCAATGCAATGCAAGCTTATAGATATTGCACGTGCTCACTGAAACAAGAAACACTCTGTACATGTAAAAGAGAACTGAGATGGTAAATGACTTAAATATAAAAAGGCATATATGGGGCAGAACCTTTTATACTAGAACAGTATTTTTTTATACACTTGTTATAATTTCTTTGATAGTACTTTAAGGAAACATCATCAGTATAATCCTGTGGGGAAAAAACAGAAGGCATACAGTACCTGGTGTATCCTCAGCAAGAATGGAATCCCAAATGTCCCAAAAACCTCTTTGTGGAAATGCGCCACTGTGATTAGCATCTCATTTTCTTTATCTATATCTACCTGGTCCAGAGGAATTTCCTAGATCCAGACATAAAGTTGCAACTGCAATCAGCTAAAACTTTCCTAAAAAGTAACTTATCAAGTAACTAACAGCATAACTCATGTACTCTTACTGATGTAAACAAGTCTATTTGAAAGCAATCAGAAGAATCATGCTGTTTGATAGAGTCTTTTTACAGGAGTCGCTCACCCTTGGCAGGGCAACATTTCAGCTTCCCTTACTCAGTAAATACCCTCCTGGCTTTCCAAGTTGGCATTCTGGACAAACAATCATCTGTCAGCTGTAGTAGTAGCTGATAGCAGTATTTCAGCCCTCTTGTCATCTCCTCATTAAGTTTATACTGGAAACTTTTTGGGCTTTTTTAGATTTCTGATCTTTGAGGCAAGCTAACAGATTTGAATGATGAAATGTTCAAAAGAAAAAAAATGAATCACATTGGAAGTGTCATATTTGCCTCAAGAAGCTCAAACAGAAAAAGAAACAAAGTCTTCTAAAACACTTAAGAGTATGAAAGCAGGTTCTAAGCATAAACATTTACATCATGAGTCCTCAAACTGGAATTATTGGTAAGGCAGCAAATGGCCTATGCACAAGCCCTTGCTAAGTCTTCATGCAATAATAAACATACATAAAAAAAATTAAGAATGAAATCGTTATAAGGAAGCAGATGGAACAAAGGGAAAGTTTTATAAGTTATTATCTTTAAAAGCACCTCCATATTATAATGTAATCTAGCTTGCTGCATGTATCGCACTATTTAAAAATCAGAATCCAGCAGAGGAGAATTACCACTTCTGAGTTTCTTCTCTCAGAGCCAAGTTTTCAAGTTTCTGTAAGAAAATAATATTTACCTCTATTCGAAACGTTCGACTTGTTGCAGGTGACAAACACTCTAACAGCTCATCTTCCTGATGGACACCAATTATTTTGTAACTTACAATTTCTAGCAGCCTTAAAAACAAACAGCAAAAGAATTAAAGCAGGAAAAAAAATCAAATTAAAATAAAAAACCCAATCAATGCAATATTTCTTTCTCAAAGGTTGAGGATTAGTGTAGTGAGGATGTAAAAAGATGCTGCTACAACAACATTTGTAAAAACTTTAAGTTCAGTCTTCAGTAAAAATTAAGCTGTAAAGTTAAAGGAAGCTAAGTTACTGGCCCATGGCATAACAAAGACCCACTGCGTGCAACTACAAAACAACAAAGGGTTTTTAAATTTAAATTATTTTTTAAACCTTTTTTTAAATGATCCCACTTTCAACATCTGAAAAGTGAACAGCATGAAACGCTGGAATTGGAAACAATTATTACATTGAGAGGTAACAAATGCAACTAGCAAAATTATGCTATCTCAAGGATGCAACTTTATGAAACACGAAACAATGATATAAAATTTGTGGTCTTAGTTAGTAAGAATTCCCCTAACAATGTGAACCCAGAAGCTTTTTAACACTGCATCAGTCTGTTATTTGCTAAAATGTTTTCCACTATATTTTAAATTCTATGGATACTTTTCTGTGTAAACCCCACATATTCACATAAAAGAAATCGCAATCTTCCAGCTTTACCTTAATTTCCCTGAACCTTTGTCAGAGAGTTCTACAACTTTTTTACATTCTTCTAACAGGTCCCGCACACAACCATGCTTATCTGGATATACTGTTATTTCCTAGGGAATTTGAAACAGGAAAATCGTTAGTAAATCTGGAAATGCAAACAGTCGTGTTAAAGCACAGAATACAGAAGATTCTTCATCAAAAACTTATCTTCAAAAGATAATAATTATTAAAGTGAATACCTGTGTTATCTTAATTTTTAGGAACTGACCTGACTTTTAAACAGTCATTTGTTACTGGGTTTTGGTGGGTGGGTTGTGGGAGATTTTTGTTGTTGAGCTTTTTTTTCCTTTACATAATCTACAACTTTGTTCTAATTTTGTGTTGCCAAGGAACAACAGTGTGTGAAGCATAACCACAGCCATACCAGCTTTGACACAGAAACGACAGCAAGTGTAACAACCAGCCTCACTCACCTCTTCCCTAAACTGGCTATTTAGCCATATGCATTTAAAACTTCTTCTGTTTTCAAAATCTGTTATTTTCATTTTGAGCTTAAGGAAGAAAAAAACAAAAACACTTTAGGCATACTTTGTACGGGGTAGAATGATCTTTTTTTTTAGTTCACACCAATAAAAACAGAAGATGCTTACCTGTTGATAGTAAAGTTTCTTAGGTTGCCTAGGCTTGAAGAACTGCAGAAGATCTCTTAAAGTACCTTCATAATTATGTCTAAGAGGATTACCAGGGCCATCCCTATAACTACAGAAAGAAAAAGAGAAACACTAGTACCTCTTTACAGTCCATCACTGCCCAGTAAATCAAGTACATTTTTATTCCTGGCTTCCAGTTTCATATAATTGCGAGCACAGCCTAAGCAGCATTCTATTCAGTGCTTTAGTGATTTCTAGACAGGTGAGCATATGGGATCAGAAATACCACTTACTGTGCATGTTAACCCTTTTGGACATTTACCAAGCTCACTTTTAATGCTGCAGGGTGGCAGACCTACATTTCTCTGAAACTACTAGTACAGCAGCACATGCTTTAGCCTGTGAAAGTTTAATTTGCAGAGCCATATGACCCAGCAAATTCCAGAGTGACCACAGCAATGCCAACTGTAAAGAGCTATTCAAATTACGCCAGACTCACTGGTTATAGAGATACCTACAGCTTAATAATAAGCAATCTATATGAATACAAAAATATGTCATTTTTGTGTGTGCATTATTCCTGCAGCATATACATCGTCATTTTCACAAAATCTCATTTGCAGACATTGGGGGAGGAGGGGAAATAATCAGTGGAGTAACTTCTGTATTTAAACCTGTAAAATCAGCAAAACACCTGCTTTTATGTGCACTGCTCTCCCCCATTCTGGAAATCTGCATTCACTGAAACAGCACGCACATTGACTTAATAACTGGTCCCATACAGTAAGGTTTTGAAGCAATTAATAATTTTGTAAATTTAAACAATTAGTCCAGCTTTTTTCAGTGACACTTAGATCTCTTCTACAATGTGCAACTCTTTGAGGGTTTAGAGCCATTCACTGCAGCACTTAAAATTGTGCAACTTGCTACGCATGCCAGAACACTAACACTTCACTGGTGAAGAGCTGGTCAACTACCTAGAAAAGCCACAAAGTAACTGACAGCTACCTATAAAATACCGTAATAAACAGTTTAAAAGAATAGTTTAGACACAGAAAATTCATCTTACCCTTGGGACTTGAAAAACTGTAATAGCATTGGATCCGTATTAAGCCTTTGTGCAACTGTCTTTGCAACCTGCAAATGAAGTTTTTGGTATGTTCTGAATTACCACATACAGTTGTGACATTGCTCTACAATCACAGCGCCATTCATTACACATCAATACATTACACTACTGAAATTACCTGCCAAGAGCAGAATGGTCTATCAAGAAAGAATACTATTGTCAAGTAAGTCATTATTAATAAAAGCTGGAAGTTTCAGAGCATTTTCTTCTCACAAGCAGTGGCTTCCTTAAATTTTTCATTACCACAATGCAAAGTGTACAAGAATAGATCTGCTCTTTTCTAAAGTATGCACACTGCAATGCACTTGTGAACTAGTGCAAAAGTTACTTTCAGAACAAGGAAACAAAGCAGAGAAACAAACAGGACACATGCCTGAAAGTAATTCATCCTATTGGATAAAGTAACAACAAAGCCTGGGTCATTTGGGATGGTTTTATCACAGAAAATGACATCCACACGATGATAGAGGTCTCGGAAGTATTCTTTAGCTGTTGGTAGTTCACTGTTATCATTTTCTGGGTCATCCCTACAAGAGCAAACAAACAATAATACCATTATGTATCACATTGTTACATATATAAGCAGTTAGGGCTTTTAAAAACATGTTCTATGGTAAGTCAGCAACAGTTGAGATACACAGAAATAAAGTTCAGAAACCTCTGTAAAGAGCCACCACTTGTACACAGTACGACTAATACAGTCAGTAGTGACCCACACCCCTGAGTAGTTCTGTGCGGTGCAAAGGCAAACACTTGCACACTGTGCTCACTTGTGGGCAATCTGGCAACACCCTGAATGTAGTCATTTCATAGCAGCATTCTAGCAGTTATTGTCCCTCCCTCCCATCCTGGCACATCATTGCGTGTCTGTACTAATGCTGTTACAGCTTCCCAGGTTCTCTTGTATTAAGGTACTCCTGCATTAATTGCTTTGCACAAAGGCCAGATGTACAATAGCACTCCGTGAACCACAGAATCAAGAGCTGACACAGACACTGGTTTGGGTCACTACTGACTGGTACCCCTATCTTCTCAGCAGAGAAATAGCACCAGGGTACAAGCTGTGCACTTACCCAGGAGTCAGCAGCCAGCCAAAGGTGCATAACACCAACTGGGTCAACAGGGAATGCGAGTTCCAAGGCATGACATGAGAAATACATTCATCTCACATAATCTGGGGTAAGAGTGCTGAAGATAGACTAGCTGGCTTCCACCCACTGTCAGCCCATGGAGAGAAACAGAGCAACACAGTTGGGTGTGACCATCAGGAGTGAGAGCATAGAAATGCTGATTTATAGCCCTGACAAGCTTATGAAAGATCCCTTTAACGGATACAAGATGCAGGAGTTCTCCTTTTGCCTTGGAGAAAGCACCAGTACACCTACGAGTTGCACATGCTCAGGCAAACTGGGAGCATTTCATCACCGCAGACTAAGGACCTTATTGTGAGCATGAGTAAGAGGAAAAAAAGGGAAAGCAGTTTAGTTTAGTCCTAGGCTGAAAGGAGCTCCAAGCCAAGAGCCTTGAATAGCAGCAATGGTAGTGAGCCCAAGAGCTGAAATGCTGGTAGGCTCTTCATTCAGGGTCGGAATTACAGTGGCTCCCAGTAAAAAGCTGCTGAACTCAAGACACATTGCTGAATCACACTCCTTGGTAATATTAATATCTATTTATACAGTTACTAGTTTCCTGAACTGGGACAAAACCTTATTTTGCCTAAATAATGTGGCATGTGATAATTAAAATATTGGTAGAATTTTTCATTTTTGTTTCCCCTTCGAATAAACAAGCGAGAACTGCTGAGAACGTATCTACTGTTGGAAAACTACTTCACTATTGTTAAGAAAGCTAAGTTAAAGATGTTCTGCTTTCAAAGTGAACCGATGATTTAACTGCAACGATAAGCCAGCCCCTTAAAATACATACTTCTGAAACACTATGATGTCACCATCCATGAGTTCATCAAGAGCTTTATCAAGAGATACATCATAGTCTTGAATCCTTTCTGTTAAATTGGGTTTAACTTCCTGCAATAAAAAGCAAAAAATGTTGATCCCAGAATAAAAATAAAATACACAAATAAAGGTCACAAGAGTGAAGAAATCATTAAAGTAACCTGCATCTTCTTTCAATTGAAAAAAACATATGCACACACACAAAATCAAGTGTAACCTTAGCTAAGGTCCAGACATATCTAATTATTACTGATAAAGCTGGCTGCTCATTTTTTCATTTTTACTTTTGGAGTCTCCCTCAATTTACTGTAATTTTCAGAAGTATTTTATCATTCAACATTACCTTGTTCGCATTAAAAACTTTACAAAATTCAGAGATTCTTCATTTTCTACTGATGCAGCTTCCAGGAAGCTAGAGAACACTGATTATGCTCACTTATTTTAATAGTGCAGTACTTCTGTACAGTAAATCACTTGTCTTTTTTAATAAAAAGATTTTTTTAATAAAAAAAGACAAGAAACCAAAACAAAGCCATATTAAAAATGGGCGTACAATAAAATACCTATATGCGTATTACATTTTTATACTTGTAAGTCAACCTCCTAGGATAAAAACACCTGTCTAAACAAACTGGAGTCAATCTACAGCCCTGACTGAAATACAGTAGAGTTCTGCTTTTTCAGATGGAAGTGTATGTGCTGTGCTGGAACCAGAGAGAGTAGCAAAACTACTAACAAAACTCACAGTTAAAACCTCCCAACAATTGTTTGCTCTTGCTATAGCAAGGACTTTGCCTTAGCAAGATCTGAATTTTCAGAATTCATTAAATACCGCAGTTATACAGTTATTTCTGTAGTTGGGCAGAAACATGTTAGTAGACTAAGTACTTTGCCGACTTCTGACTTGGGGAAGCAAGAAGATGCAACACTTTCTCATGCCCACTACCTAAGGGGGGCATTGAAAATATGATGGCCATCAATGTTAGCAGTATTATATTAGTTCGTCTAACACTGTGACTCAGAGGATATGCACAGATTCAGCACATCAAAGCTGCTCATGCAGGACTTCATGTAGAAGTTTACTGGTTTTAAAGATTCACACTTCCCGTTGTTTAATTTGAAATCTGTTCTGAAGTTAACTGTGTGCTGCTATTCTGCCATTCTCTTGCAGCATTGCAGACTTTGCAGCTACATGTTACAGAGTGCATATGATTCATAAATTACCACTGTTATGAGCAATCTTTTTCAACCAATAAAGCTTTTTCCCCCTCTAGCTCTACCATGTAAAAGACAAAAACGCTACCAAAAAAAAAAAAAAAAAAAAAAAAAAATCTATCGGTCCAAACCTCATAGAGGATAAGGTTAGTTTCTTGTGGAAATCCTGCTCTCTCACACATAACTGGAAGCAAGTCACCTATAGGAAAAGAAAAGGAATGTGAAATGTGTTGCACTTTAACTGCTACTGAGACCTCCAGCAAAAAGGAGAAAACTTATTTTTCTACCCTGGATAAATAATTTAAAAACGCCTGAGAGCCTTCTAGGCTACAGCTTCCCTTATTGACATTCAACCCAAAGACTTAATCTGAACAACAATGACAAGACAAATATGCGCAAGGCCACCCAAGATCAAAGAGATGAAATAGCACTGCTCCTTCCCCAGAGAAAAACTTTAACCTCTTACGAGCACACTAAAATACAAAAATCAGAAAGCATGTACAACTCAACAAAATGAGACATTCCAAATGACAAAGAAGTATTTTTACTCCATGGACATTTGCCGAATTCTCAACATGGACCCATATGAAAACCAAGGCTCACACCAATTCAGTCTGAGCAGCTGCTCTCAGATGACCATAGCGAAAAGTTGTAGAAGAGTTATTTTAAAAGCTACTGCAGGAGGAAATTCCACAACCAAAACCATGTGCAATATTAAAAAGCCTGGAGAGCGATATTAAAACTAATAAACCCTAAAAAAATATGCAATCCATTTTCTTTATAAAGTTTCAATTGTAGCCATGAAATTGAATTTCAGTACTCACGTATTTTACAGGATATAGGTGTGTAGATATGTCCACAATAATTCAAACTCCGGGTCTTCGGATCATACATCTTCAGAAACAACATTACATCATCTACAAATTAAGAAACAAGACTTAAAACTAATTAAGGCTTATTTGGAGAGTGAAGGTGGGGATATGACCTCAGTATTTTTCTTTGAACAGGAAGAAAGATATGCCTGATTAATTAATTTTATCAGCATCCTTAAGAATATTCTTAAATGCTGATTTTTTTATAAGCCAACTTCATACATACAAATTTTTTCACCGATTCTGAAAACATGTGAATTGCCTGAGATATACCCAACAAGAAAGTATTTTCTATTTACTCAAGTGTTAGCATATATGCTTACGATCTTTATCAAACTTGGGTAACGTTGCTCCAGTAGCAGCCATCTCTGGATCTACTGTTTCCAAAAATATTGTCCATGGATTTTCATTGTCACTGAGCTCAATCATCTATACAGAAAGATATGGAAGAATTAAAAAAAGCCTCTAGAGAATATAATGTACAACCCAATATCTGCATTTTCATCAGATGCTTTATGGATTCTATGAGTGGGAGACTAACTTTTCTAGTTGCAATAATGACAGGAGTTCTATATGAACTTTATTAAGAGAAATGATGACAGAGATAAAAACACCAAGAAAGCTTCAATGAAGACCAAAGGACAAGTTTTATTTAACATTGACCTAATTCTTTTGTCATTTAAATAATACACCTACAACTGTTTTTATTATGGCAAAAAAAAATTACTTCTAGAGGAGTAACAGGACAGTGAAACCAATCAGTTTTCTGTGGTACTTTAACACAATATTTTACAATTCAAGCAACGCATCTCATTAATCCAGAGTTCTTTGCCAAAATAATGGAGGACTCAAAAAGACACTTTTGTTTGAAACTGGACATAAAAACTCATGATTTTGGTTTTTTTCCTTCATGGAAGATTAACCACAGACCACATTCCTGTCTCCCATTCAAATCAATCCACTAAATCTCAAGTTGTCTCAAATATTAAGCTTTACCAGATACAGGTTAAATTAAACCCCTGAAAACTCTGATGCCCCAAATGTACACATTCTTAGAGGGCTAAAAATCATGGATCATTTACAGGAATAATGTCCTCAATCAGTGAATATTTACCGTTTTACTGCCATCTGCTTCATTATCTAACATTGCAGGTCTTTTTGTCCCATTACTTCTAGCTTGCATTGGCCATAATCTGATTTGATCCTGGGGAAATCCCTAAAATAAATGGAAATTGTGATAGGAAGCAAACAAACAAACAGGCAATGATACTTTTATTAAACCCAAACAGTTCTTTTATTTTAAAAGGTCTGTATTATTATTGCTGCCAATAGTTCGAGAAATAAAGACCACGAAGCAATCCTAAGGTAACAAAATACACATAGATATTCAGCTACAGAAAACTTACCATTGTTTGAGAAAGATTTTGAACAAATTCTGTAAGTGTGGAGTTTTTTAATACTTTGAAAACAGTATATTTTACTTTTTCTTCATCATACATGTCATTGCCTTGGTGACCACAGAACTGATCCTCTGCCACTATCTGAAAAATTACATTTAAAGGTTACCATTCATGTTAACTGCACAATGTAGTAGCTTCTTATGATGCTTTACTATGCAACATCACTGTCTCTCTGTGTAGTGGCACAGTGCTAACAATATTTATGCTCTCATGAAGAAAATCTGCAAGTATACAGACTCTAATGAATAATTTGAAATTATGATTGATAGTCAAATCAGTGTAAGCAATTAAAATACAGTAAATCTTACAAATCCCACACAATTAAAACCAGTTGTGCTTAGATCCCAATCTTGAAAACATGCGCTCTAACAATCTTGGCACTTAAAAAAAGGCCACATAATTATTCTACTCTTGTAATGCAAGGAGGCTGCCCTAAAACGTCTCCTAGATATCCCACAGCTCCCATGCATTCTTTGTTAACAGAAAGACAAACAGCAACTCTGCCAGTCTCTCCATTGAAAACAGTTCTAGTGCAACTGCAGCGTAGAACAAGCAAAGCTTCACTGGTATCTGTACTTATATGAGCACCAGAAAGAAGATGGAAGGAAACATGGAGGCAAATGGAAAATGGGTTCTATTTTCTTGTGCCAGGTAGGCTCTGGAAAGAGCCATAAACAGGATTCCTTAAGGCAACTCATAACAATCTAGTCCATCTGGCTTTTCCAAAAAGGTAATTGCAAATATAAGCACTCTCTCCTTCTGCTTTTACTTGATAAGCTCAGGTTGGCAGTAGTCCAGGCTTGCAGCCTATGGGTAGACACATTCTGATTTCAGAAAATAACTCCTGAAGGAGATAAAAGCGCAGTGGCAGGGAGCCATTTAAAATAACCTGGTCCTCCTTCTCTCACCTGAACTTATACTTGCAACCGCATAACTTCTAGAGAAAACAGACATGTCTATAACATAGAGTAGCGTTTGTTTCGTTAGGATTAATTGCATATGCAAATATACTTACAAGCACTAAAATCATAACTCCATTTCAAACACTACTTCCAAACACAAATGAAAAAAAATTAAAATCAAGGTTTGTCTTTGGTGGCTCAACATTCTGAATTTTAATAGAAGGTAGTTGCAACTTGATCTGTTTCAGAAGCTGACCTGCACTTGCATGTAGAGGTGAGCTTCCTGCCTCTCCTTCCTCTTCTGTGCTTCTATCCTTTTCTCTTCTTGTAGCCTTTCTACAAGTTGTTGAGGAATATCATGGTCCGTGACAGGCTGCAAAACTTCACCTACAAAACAGATTTTAAGATGTCATTTCAAGATTTATATCAAACAGGGTCTTCTTCAGGCACACTTGACTTTCCTCTGATTTGAAGTCAAAACCAACTTTTTCCATCCTTTATTTAAAAATGTGGTTTGACATCATCATGTTTTGGCAAAAGAAGCCTTTTCTATCCCAAGCCAAAATGTAGTACTTTCATGAAGTAACTATCATAGACTTCAGAATTAAATACTCATTTCAGTATTTAATACTCATTACTCATTAAAAAAATACTTACTGCTGCTCAATTTCTGTTTTCGGGGTTTTTTTTGTTTGTTTTACATATTTGTAATTAATTTAATTCAGTTTCCATCACTGAAGGTAGCTCACTAATTTCTCCATCCTATAAAACAAACAAGATTCTGCACTTTGCAGATACACAATCTTGCCTTACTGTGCTAAGACAAGATGCCTAGATTAGCACATGCTTGTTAAAAGACAGAAAGGCCAGTTGATCCCATGGAATCTGTAAGTTCTAACTGCAACTAATGAAAGTCCTTTCGTATAAGACTTAAGAATTCATATATAAAATATAGCTCTAAATCCCTGTATATAAAAGATAACTTGGAACACATGCAGAGTATACATACTTAATTTGGATTCCCTGATGTAAACCAACATGTAGGCATTCGTACAGTGCCGTACAGATAAGTCATCGTCATGACCTCCATAGTTGTGTTCAATCGCTTCTTCCTTTGTACATCGTGATACAACATCATCATCAAATTTACACCACTAGAGAGAAAAAAATTACATAAGTATAATTTTACACACCACACAAAACCACATTCTTGAATGGCAAGTTACTCCTACTTCTGACATGTCTCCTTGGAGTAATTAAAACAGCTCTCCAAGCAGCATCAGTTCAAAAAAAAACCCTAGGTCAGTGTAATTTGCGCTACCTGCTACTGGTGCTCAGCATAAGGCAGGCTGTAAATACCAAATCTTTACTGAAATACCTCAACATTTTACACTGAAATCAAAACCCCAAAATTTATTCAAGGAATATTATCTTAAAACAGCTACGGAAATATGGAACATTTCTATATGAATTAGAAAATTGATCTTATTTGTTGTAAAATAATACATAAAGCAGTGATGCACAAGATATCTAATAATAATTTGCACATAGAAAGTAATTTACAGCAAATTTTTGATTAAAACAAAGCCAATTAAGAAACAAAGACAAACAGTAAGAAATTCACTTCAAAATCTGACTGCGGTCAGTCATATACAGACTAACAGAGTCAACCTAAGGGAAGAGGCATCTGAGCTTATAAACAGATACAATTAATTCACTTAAACTTGTAACAGTGGGACATGCAAAAATACTGAACTTCTGAGTCATGGCAACATTTGAAAGATTCATATTTGCTTCAGCATGAAGTCAGTCTAAGAAAGAATGCTAGATAAAATTTGACTGCAGCACAACTTCAATGCATATACACACACAACTGAATTAAGTAAGGATTCCCTTACTTTAAAAGTTTTGCCAAAAACCTGTACTAGCAAAGATGAAGCTGCTCCTCTTAGGAAGGCAACTGATTGCTTTACTGCCTCCAAATGCAGGTTTCTCCCTGAACAGCAATAACTAGACGAGTGGGCTGTTGGCTTTTCTTTTTTGTAAAAAAGTAAGTTTTCCAAATACATTTGAACAGGCACCAACTGAAAGAGTATCAAGCTAAGAATTAAATGGAGAAGTCAACCCCCTGTATGATGAGGTGAGTGTGCCAGCACACTCTCCTTTTAGGGAACAAATATTCAACGAACAAAGATTTGCTCATTACAAAACCTGAAAGTTTTCACAAAGCACAAGTATGTTCAGGCCTTTTCAATACTCACTTTGCCATCCCCCTTTGGATTTAAGTAAACAACATAATGTCCACCATGGTTATCTCCACTGTGTACCAGAACTGCATGAAGAATGTAATTTGCAGGATCCTTAGGATCTGTTTTTTGCAAAAATTCATCTAGTGGCAACTGTTCAGGAAACTCAAACCTAGTTTTGAAAAGAATCAAGACTGTTATATTAATAGATATGACAGATGCATGTTATTATGTAGGACATCAGTACTTACTCCTAAACCACGCTACAAAACCTGAATAAGTTATTGCTACAATGCCATTTCTATCCAAGATACACTGCTTACAGTGGCAGATTTTATACTGGTTTAATATAGAATAACCTTCATAAGCGCCTCTGAAAAAGTATGCCCTCAGTTACAAGGGTAAGAGCACTTGAACTGAGACAGCACTGACTTAGATTCACGGTGTCAAACGAACAAGCTCAGAACTTCTGATTTTCTAGTACATAAATACAGCTTTTCTAGCACAGGTAACACTGGACTGGAACATGATTTTGAGATGTCTATCCGCTGCTGTAGTCAACTTTTCTTGGTGAGACTGAAACTGTTGCAATACAGATTTAGTTTACAACCAACAACACACCTCCTTGAGAAATTACCAGCTTCTACTTACAGCGAGCAGGCACAGAAGTAAGATGGGAAAAGCAGAGGACTAACTATTCATCCTATTTGCCCTTGTGACAGCCAATGGGAATGTTGCAACTTCCCACACGTGCCACAAAGAATGCTCCACAAAGCGTTGTAAGATGCATTCACTTGTTTCATATTCAAAACAACAGCTACAAATAACGGTTTAAGTACTGAATTTGTTATTCAGAGCCTGGACATACAACCAATGCAGTTTCTGGGGATCTCCACCATATGTGATGGCACACACCTTCCTCAGAGTTGAATCCAAAATAGGATTTTGGCAAAGTGGTTTTTGGTAAAACACATTCACAGGCCCAAATGCTACCACAAACACACACACACACACTCACACTCCCGCCCCCTTTCCCCCAAAGCACAACAAACACACCACCAAAAGTTACCTGTCATTTATCTTGATGTTTTGGTCAGTCTGAGGATCATACATAAATCTCATAAGCTGTAGGTGTAATACTGGTGGCAACGTTAGGAATTTCACACCTTTCTCTGCCTCCTAGACATTTTAAAGGAAACAGACGTTTGAAATTGCAACATTTTTAGCAACTCTCAATACTTGTTTGCTACAGACACTTCTCTTATGGGCTTTTATTTTATAGGCTTGACAAGGTCACCTGCAAAGAACAGTTTAAACCCTGGGGGAAGTCAACAATCATAACACGGCACCAACCTTCCCAAGAGCTATCCCAGTAACACTTAGAATTCATTTAAATTTAGGCCATCCATACAAGTATATGCGAACACCTCACTGCAATAAGGGCAAGTTGTCTGCATAAAAAAAAGTAAAAGAGAATACAAAGGCAAAAACTCTATTTTGATCAATTAAAAATTTCACATTCATTGTATCCTGCAAACGAGTATTTGGCTACCATGCTGCACCTTCCTAAGAACAGCTGAAGAATACATACTATATTACTGACAAACCTGGTATATGGAGGCTGGAGACATAAGATATAGTAAATCATATTTTTATAAGAGACTACAGCTTCCTGCAGTGGGTGCACCAAAGTGCAGCTGAAAAGCTCAGAAACATGTGGCACACACATAAATGTGTAACATTCCAGGGTTTTCTTTGATGTTCTTGTTGAGGATACAAAAACAACCTCTCCCTCTCTAGCATCACTTTAAGAGATATGCCACTATTTTACAAGATACACAGAAGAACAGACTTCTCTTAGAGGAAGAACTTCTCAGTCCTGAGATCAGCAGAGAAGTTCAGTATTTTAGTCACTACAACACATGTATAAGAATAAAACTCATTGCTAATTAAATTGCTTTAAACTCCAAGCTCCATTTTAAGAAATCTAACAGATATTGCAAGGAGCTACATAAAAGGTTGTCTAAGGAGAAGCATCACTAGAATCAGTTGATACAACTTAGAATGGGATTTGCAACATTTTTTGGCCACCATAGCTTTCTTTTTTTATCAAGGACAGAGAAATAAAATTCAAAATCAACTTTAAAAAATACCTGCAAGCCATGTTCTCCTGCATCATACTTATTATCACCATCCAACTGCTCCACTGCAACGTAGTCAATGAAGGACTCAAAAACTAAAAGAACATAAGACGACGGAATCGTAAGGAATCAGGAAGAAAAATATAAGCGCACCCTAAGCCTGAGAGCTTCACAACGTGTTAAATAATGTTAAAACATGAGTTCATGTTTGAATATTTGTCTTTATTGAAATTAAAGAATTTATATTGCTTAATAGTGTCACAAAATGCACCAAACGGTAGGAACTCTCACTGCAAATGAGAATACCAACAGATTCTAAAATCACATAGTTACAGCTGTCTGCCAAATCTCCTGTTCTCACTTTGCAACTGTTAAGTATCAAGGCTAGATGATTCCATTTGCTAGACTCTGACTTAGCCTTTTTCGTGTCTTGTTTGCCAAGTACTTAGTAAAGTGATGATAGGGATCATTGGTATGCTGCTCCAATTAGTTCATTCTTATTTGCTTATTGGTCAGGTCTAAATGAGAATCTGTTGCCTCCAAATTCAACTTCATACATAAACGATAACCTATTGTGACACCACTGTTACCACCATGGCACAGTAAGCACCAGGAAAACTACTAAAATTCATAGTTTTATGAAAACAGGTGAGAGAATTAGAGAGGAAGTGAAATGGGAGAAAAAAGGTAACATAAGCAAAAAACATTTTCTGCAGAAAATGTTTTCAATGAGGCGTCTTAAAACAATGATATTTCAAAGTGCTGAGCACCACAAAAACCATTTGAAACCAACAGGCACTAAAGATGTCCAAGACATTGAAGTATTTGACTGATACATATCACTTACTGTTTTTCTTTCCCTTTATACTTAGCTGAATGTCATAGTAATCTTCTATTCGTTCAGATCGATAGTCTACGTGTTTACATTGGATGTAAGACTGTAAACAGAAAGAGAAATGTAGAGTTTCAATGTACACAAGCAACTGCTAGTTTGAATTATTTAAATAAAAAATCCCTAAAGGATTAAATACATACCACCATCTTCCCTCTGAACAACTTAGGAATAGTGCCTTCTACACATGTGCCTTTCATTTTATTTTCCACATTGTCAAGCAGCTGAAAGAAAAATTAGCTTTTTACATAGAATAAACTTGCAGGGTTTGGTGACTACTTCACTGATCAAGTCATCTGCACAAAAATGAAATATTAGTCTACTCTTACTGGCATCTCCTTTATAATCCTACAAATCCTTGTCTTCCCCCTAAAAACTACACTGCTACATTCCTTTGATTCTGGAAAAACTCACAAATGTAATGATGTATTTGTGTCTTCAAAACTGCATTTCTCTCCATGGCTATGCAAGGATCATAAGCATACAATCCTTTTATTTTCAGCCTTCTCTATCCTTTATGAATTCCTCACTCACAAAAGGCCACAATCAATCCCATTCTTATAAAAGAGAAATAAACCAAGACAAAACCTCTGTGTCCTGGAGACCCAGCTTAAGTTAATCAGTATGTGCCAGTACTACTAGGACTTATTACATTATATTATGTATACACAATATCACGACACAAATTTATGCATCACAGTTTAATAAGAAATAATAAAAACATACCACTCGACATAATTCCTGGACATCGTGTTGCATGAAGCTGTCTAAAGTTTCCCACCTTTGTAAGGCAAATTAATACAAAATTAGTATATTATGCAGAAAACTTATAGCTCAAAAGACCTTTTTGAGATTTCTCTGCAGATCAAGAATTTAATACTTAGCAAGATGTAAAGACTCTGAAATTTAGTACTGGCTGATGCACAGGTTTTTTTAGTCCTGTAGCATTTACTCAGCAGGAAGAAGGGGCAGTAAACTTGGTTCAGCAAACAGGATACTCTGGCAGCAGGTCGTGCCCACCTGCCTTCCCTCTCTGTGGATCTGGGGACAGGCACCAGGAAGGCAACTGAAGCCACAGGCCGGCTGCTGCTAGCAGAATTCTTCTTCCTGTCCACAACCTAGTCTCAGTTCACATCAAAAACCTCTGAAGAAAAGGTTTGGGACCAACTCAAGGCTGTCAAAACAGATTCTGCAGCAGCTTGCTTCTAGCTGCCTTTCTTCTGAGGGCCCTTCAAGTGCAGTCAAGTAGTGTTCAGGGATTATGGCAGCACAAGAAAAGTAGTAAATGGATTTATGGGAAATACTGGCTCCTTTGTGCTCATCTAAACAGCTAGTCCTGAATGCACAGCCCCTCAAGGATCCAAGGAGGCATCCAGCTTCCCAAACTGCCCGTGTGCAAAAACGGGCATGTCAAAGGAGGGGTGAGAGCAACAGCCTGGCACACTGCATCAAGAGGATTCAGCACTACTGCCTTGAATGAAAAAAGCAGCATAAAGTGGTTTTAGTTTCCACATGAAATACTTTTTCCTATGAACTCTGTAACCTAAACTCAAGAACACTTTTTAAGTCTCTGACAACTAATTTTCAAGTCATCATTCCCAGCCATATGAGATAACCTATGTTTACTTTAGGCTCTAGCTTTAGCATGAGGTTCAATCCCAGCCCTTGTAAGCCACAATCACAGGGATGATCAGGAGCAATACCAACTTCACCTTCACCTCCCACTTTCTTCTCGATGACTCACAGAGCAGTGTACTACTCCCAGAAGTGTGCCAAAACAACTGTGTAGTGGCCCACACTTAAACAAGGTGAAGGAAGGGACCTGTTGGATAATTAAAAATGAAGAATGGAAAATAATCTCCTGACTCCCTAGACTTTAAATACTAGCCAGCTTAAAGGTTACATCCTATTAGGATAAAATGGGGTTCCTTCAGACAATGGATTTGCTTTCTACTGAAAGCAGCCAAACTTAAAAACTCTCAATGCCCAGCATGTAGACAGATCTCACAAGGCCAGAAACCCCTCTCTGATTTAATATGGTGAGAAAGACCAAATCTTCAAGCACAATCTAAACTTCCTTCCCAAGAATGAAGGCAGACACGAACATACCTTTAAAACCTTGCTCACAGATATAAAACTAAACATCTGCAACATCCTTGGAAAAAGCCTTTTCATGCTACTAAAGATGACACAGTTGGGATCTTAACTCAAGATGAAATATTTAGAGTACCAGCAACTCTTTCCAGTACAACAGGAGAGCAAAAATAAACTAAATATACAGTGTGCAAGCAGGAAGAGGGTATGACCAGATAAACATACAACAATGAGGTGGTTGAGGTGGTCTCATTTTAAAACTCTCCAAAAGCCAAAAAGTAAAGGTTATAAAGACGCGGGGTTACAAAGAGTCTTATCAGGATAGAGCACTACTACAAGCTTTAGCAGAAGATGCAGGATGGACACTATGTGAAAAAGACAATACAAACTTCCTACCTTGTTTTTAAATAAAAAATGCTTGTGAATATTAATACAAAAGTCTATATTTTCATTACTTTGCCCAGTATTTGTAGACTTTTAGACCGGTTTTTGATAAAATCCTACTCCTTGTTACACGACATGCAAAAAGGCGGCTTGTAGAGGTTATATGCTAAAATTAATCTTCTGTTCTAACTCGGGCTCAGCTTAAACATCACGTTAGTAAAGAAAGAAAGTCAACATCTTCAATGCAGCTGTATTGTGTAATTCTGAAATTCCATGTCTACATGCTCCAGATTTAAAATTACACCCTGTAATTTTAAAATTACGCCATCTCACAAGAAGCATCACAAGAAGTATCATCAGACTGGAAAAAATACCAGCCAATGAACCAGATACTAGGAAAAATTAAAATACAATGCAAGTCTTTTTGTATTGTTTTATGAAGGAAAAGAGGGTGTTAGAATGAAGAAAATGTGAAGAATTACTTTTGTGTGTGAGCTCAAACACCTTTACTTCATGCAACAGATACTCCTCTTAAGCCTTAAATCACAAAGCAGAATACAGCACTAAATGCAGAAATTGTGCATAAGCAAAAATACATGCATCTTGGATTTGCTATAAGAAAACGTTACAACTGCCATCAATGCAGAACAATAGAGGAATGCAAATTCCTGCCATTTCTCTAAATTTAAAAAGGATTTAGATTCTAAAACCCCCAAACAACACCACATGAACTACAATGGCTCAACAATGTATTTTGTCCTGAATTTTATATAAGTCAAATGTGTAATGCAATTTTCAGGAAGCAGGTAAAGTATAATCCTGCTACTACAAGCTATGCTCATGTACCTTCCCCTTTCCCCCCCAAAAAAAAATCTGACTTTTGGATCAGCTGTCTTTGCTCCTAACTATAAACATAAACCAATTTAAGTAAACTAAGGAAAGTTAGCCATTAACATAAATATATTAACACTTCTCTGCACCTCCCTAAAAGCAGCTTGATTTAAATAAAATCCTTTAAAAGAAAAGCTTCATGAAGTCTGTAATAGCCCAATAAATAGTCCAAATTTCCGCAACTTACCCAAAAGATTTTGTTAACTTTTTCGTTCCAACTGGTTTGTCACTATGTTGCAGCTCATAAAACACTCTTTGCAATGCTAAAGGAACACTTTTGGATGAATCATCTCCTTCTGTGGGCATCATGTACACAGCCTGGAAAAGCATTTAATTCCATTAGTATCTAAGGAAAAGTTTAACGCTCATACTGTTTAATGCACTCTTTCCTCTTTTGTGACTTCCTTCATATCATGCCATTTAATCATCGCTCCAAGAGACTCTACAAAAAAATCTCTTCCTGTAGTGTAAAAATATTAATTGTCTGGAAAGACTTTTCTTAGCACACAGTGGTTAAACAGATGCAAAGAGCAGATTTCATCCATGGTTATTTTACCTAATCAGTTCTCTTATTCCACCCTAGAAAAGTAAATGCACTAAAGCATTAACACCTTCAAACAACATATCACTCCTGGCATGCCAACACGATCATCACAGTAGAAACCAGATATACAGATCAATACTATAGGCTTTTGAAAACAGCCTAGCTGCAGCACAAAGCTGAGGCTATCTGTGAATACTGTCACCTATAGTGCATGTGGGGAAAAAACATAGAAAAACATGTGAAACAATAAAGGACAGCAAGCAACCGAAAACAGAAATGACCCAGATAGGGGAGAAGGATGTCAGAGGAAGCTTTTGAGATTCCCCGATACATTCACTTCTACTTAACGTCATCACTGTCCAGCAAATAAACAGCTTAACAATTCTCTTCCCTGATTATACTGATCTGGGAGGGATTGAGAACAAAGAAATTACACAAACAGACCCAATGGGGATTAGGAGAGTGCAACAGGCACTGAAACGAGATTTACTTTTAAGAAGCATACACCAATATATCTAGGGAAAAGCAACAGCAAAGAAAAGGTATTTACAGGGAGATGCTCATTTTGAAAGCACAAGTGTAAAAAGGAAACGGACAACTCTGGAAGGATATTAGGTAACAACACATGAAAAAATAAGGACTCCAATATTAAGTAGCATATGAGAAAATAGCGTGTTAAGCAACAGAAAAATCGCCACCTGAGTTTTTTTCTGCGAAGCAACGATAAATTTCTACAAATGAAGAGCTTAACTCGATCTCAGTAGTTCTCACTCTGCTTCTGCATCAGCCTAGATTTCAGAGATGTCCAGCTCCTCTAACTTATCCTGCATTTCAGCTTGATATATAGAGAGCAAGGGTAATACTTCCAGCGCATAGCTGAATTGTTGGGGAAACACATTCATTGTTATATGAAAGCTTCGTACAGAGGTGGTGGTAACCTGATGAGACAGCCACTAGATAAAGACAAAGCTCATGCAAAAGGAACACAAGCGAGTGACAAAAAAGGAAGGAAGAAAGAGAAAAGGCAAAGAAATTGTTGGGAAGTTGGCAGGCCAGTCTCCTATTCCAGTTCTGAATACCCACAAAAAATTTCAAAAATACAGCAACATAAATACTTGAAATAATATAAAAGATCAGCAGAATAGCTACAGTAATAAGTAGAATAATTTTACTAAAATACCAAAAGGATTCATAAAGAAATAAAATCCCTTATACTCAGACAGAAAACCACTGTTTAATTACACAACTGTTAAGCAATATGATAGTTCACAAGATTTTCATCTTTCAAGTTTTATATGTAACTCCCAAAATTTAAGAGATGATCTAAAGCAGAATCACGACTGAACACTAGTAACTACCAAATTTTATGGTTCTACTTATTTGTACGTACTAATGTACATAAGAGAGAAAACGTAAATAAAAATTAGCTGAAAGTTATCATCAACTTCTCTTGAAGGACAGCCGACCTTACCTCCTTAGGATAATTCTAAGAACAGCCCAACCCCACCTTTATGGCAACAAAAAAGGCTTCTTTTGCTTTGCTTTAATTTTGAGATTTGCTTAAACTGCTTTTTGAAATCTCATAAAATTAAGTAAATAGCATCTTCAATTTTATCACCAGCAACAAGTTGAACTGTTGAATTTCATGGCATTATTTTTGCCAACCCATCTGGCTATCTGCCTAGTCTGGAAAAATTAAGAGACAAACAAATAGTATTTTTTTTTTTTATGTAGTTGCATCAGCAATTTTTTTGAATAGCCAAGAACTACTTTAAGAGTTTGGAGTTTGTAGTGTTTCAGTCTGGAAGAGAGCTCCATAGGCTCTGAACCCTGTCCCTGCGCATAGAGGTGCCAAATTCAAAGCTGGGTCCAGTTGCCCACGGTCTTACCCAGTTCAGCTCTGAACATCTCCCAGAATGGAGATCTCACAACCTCTCCACATAGGCTATTATAAATTTTGGCCACCCTGGTTATGAAAATTCCTTTCCTAAGATGAGAATATAAAACCAATAAAGAAAATTCTTTTCAATTGCTTCTCTGTTTATATCATCCAAATGCAGAGTTACAGTTGACCATGCTGATCGGGGCAAACTCCAATTCAAATATGAACAGCAAAAATGATACCTTTGATTTTACAACCAAAAGTTATTGTTTGTTTTAAAATATGAACATCAAGCTGGCATCTTGAAGAGTGAATTTAACCTCTTGCTGCCTCTGGTTTACAAACCCTTTTATGAGCTGGCATGCAACAGCTAAAGGTAGATACAGGAACAAATTGAATGACCAAGCCTCAAATCTTCCTAATCTCTGTAATCAGCCTCTATTAATTGTTTTTGACACCTTACAAATGCTTTTTAAACCCCAAATAAATAGTAAGTTTCCTGCTATAGTAAGTTACCTGCTATAAACAGAAAAAGGTTGGAAAGGACCTTAAGATCATCAAGTTCCAACCCCCCTGCCATGGCCAGGGACACCTCACACTAAACCATGCCACTCAAGGCTCTGTCCAAGCCCAGCCTTGAACACGGCCAGCAATGGAGCATTCACAACTTCCCTGGACAACCTATTCCAGCGCCTCACCACCCTTACATTAAAGAATTTCTTCCTCATATCCAATCTAAACGTCCCCTGTTTAAGTTTGAACTCGTTACTTACTCATTGTCCTACCACTGCAGTCCCTAATGAAGAGTCCCTCCTCAGCATCCCTATAGGCCCCCTTCAGATAACGGAAGGCTGCTATGAGGTCTCCATGCAGCCAAAAGTCACATAATGATAAAATACAAATACAGCCAGTACTGACACATTCTCATAACATAAATATTAAAATGCTAAATATTCTTCATAA
Source organism: Psilopsiagon aymara (assembly GCA_024733675.1). NCBI lineage: Eukaryota > Metazoa > Chordata > Aves > Psittaciformes > Psittacidae > Psilopsiagon > Psilopsiagon aymara. The sequence continues at coordinate 53,811 of JANRGW010153664.1, forward strand.
TAAACCAAGATGATACTACAGCAGGCTCAAAGTCAACCTACTTGTTGACTCCTTTATCGCAAAGGTCTAAATGCAAGTTCAGATTACCTTGATAACCAAAATTAGATCCTCTGCATTTAGTTCTTATTTGCTTTCTTCATATACCATCTAGACAATTAATTCTTTTCTTGTATCTCTCAAGAAATATTAAAATAATAATTCACAGTTTACTTATAAGTACTGCATTCCAGCTACTATTGAATAAAAACAACAGTTTTATTTCTTCTGAAATTCTAAACATGTTACTACAAAATAAACATTTAACACACAGCCCTTCTTTGGTACTTCATTCTATTTGTGTAGACAAACAGTATCAAAGCCCATTTCTCAAAGCTCAAGTGTTTCTCCAATCTAAACCAAACACTTTTCAAATACAACGCTCTACAAACTTTTATTTTTATGCCTTACCCTCCCAAACTCTGAAAGCCTGACCTCAAGAACAAGGAGAGAGGACTGTGATCCATTTGAAAAAAGCAGAATGTCTAATTTGACACCTGAGAAGTTCCCTCAGGAAACAAACACAGAAGAGTGACAAGGACATATACAAGCAGTGGCTATAAGCAAAAGGCACACATATATGAGAAAAAAATCTAGATATTGATTTGGTAAAAGAATGCTACCAATAAGCTTGAACACACTGCTTAAAGCCAAGATGACTACTTGAAGAAAAGAAGAAAATACTATGTATGAAATTCCAATATAAGTTAAAATACACTGGACAACTTGAGGAGAGCCACATCAGGGTGAAATGAACTGGACCAGTACTTATGATTTTAGTCCAGTTATCAAAACATTCTTTAATGTTCTAACAAATTGCAAGGAGTTTTTCAAAGAAACGGCAAAGAGTTTTAAGATGGACTGGAAGCAGACACATGTTCTGACTGGAGGCATCACTGACAGACATGTGAAGGCTCTTGTAAGCATGGCCCAATATCAAACGGGGACCAACTCGGGAAGTCACCACTGTCCCTTGCCTACGTGGAGTACATTTAAGCACGCATTTATCAGTTACAGGCAGACAAATAAAGATACTCTCTGAAATTTCCTTTGCTTTGCTCCCTACCACTGAAGCCACCTGGTGGCTAATACAGGCAGGATATCACTCCAAATACCTAAGAACCTTCCATCTGTTGTCTGGAAACAGAAAGAAAGGAAGGACCTCTATATCCATCCCCACCTAAGCTTCAACAGAAGCTGACTTTCCATAGGTATGTGCTTGCCTTTGCTTTTGTTCACTGCTTTTCCAAATCTACTCCTCACAGCAACTTCTCTGTTAACAAAGCTCTAAATAACAGCAATAGAAACCATTATTTCTTCTAAATCAGGAAGATTAACAGAAGTAATGGAATTGGTGACAAGCAAACTGAATATACTACACATTTTCTTTTTTCTTTCCTGTTTTAAGAGGAACAACTTTGCTCAAAGTGAAAACAAGAATGTAGAAATTCATTTTCTCAGACAACTACTGATTATCCCTTATCCATAATAATGGCAAACAAGAAGTAAAACTGTCTAAAACTACCACTAGTCTGTTCTGTTTAACGTGGGGGATCCGAAAACCTGAAGAATGAGCAAAGAATGAGGCATTTCAGCTGATGTCCAGTAACATTTTCTTAAAGGAAGCTGCAGTTACCAGCTAGTAAATTAAGCTTTCTCATATGGTCACTATTCAGATATTAACACTCCCTAGAAGATGATATTTATTTGGGGGCTGGAGGAGAAGTGCAGGGAAATGCCTGAAAAGATTATTTCAGTTGAAACAAATCTGTATCACAAAAAGAATTTCTTTTTCACAGAACAAGATTATTCCATGGTTCATATTGATTTACTGACTACACGACAGTCTTGAAAGGAACTACTCAATTGGATTAGATGTAGCTACTATAAGAACACATTTTTCTCTCAAGAGCCAAGTGAAGTTGTCCAAACCCATAAAATGCACAAATATTGCGAGTGCTGAACAAAAGGAACAGGCACTATAATGAATGATAAGCTGAATGAGTATGTTATAGATCTTGCAAGGAAGAAATAGGTGCATCATGTGAAATAAGTATTCATTCCTTGTGCATGGCACTGGTAAGATCTCAGTTACAGTCTACTGGAGCTTGATGAGCTGTTTTTTGCAATGCTTCAGAGTAAGCAGCACACTGGAAAAGAGAAAAAAAAAAATCCCAACTGGGACACTTACAGGCCACAGTCATCTAAATAATGATGATTCAAAATCCAAGACAGTGGAAAGTAGGTATATCAAAAGGGAAATTTTGGAGAAAAAAAGTGAAAGGGAAATGTAATAATTGGTGCACACAGAAAAAAGTAAGTCAGAACAGCTCATTTTTACTGAGAGATATAATAAGCACAGGAATGTGCAGAAGGTTGAATCAGGATCAATAGGACACTCCAGTATGAGCTAAATGGTGCAGAGCTACATTTCTTCCCAAGTATATCCCCTCTTCCAGATAGTCACCTCCAGTATCAAGTCATCATTTATGCTTTTATCCTATTAAGGCTACTGCACTACTCTAAAACAATACACTAGCTAGAATATTTCACCATGCGTTTGAATGAGATATTCATTAATCTGATATTTAAAGTTCTTCCAGCAAAGAAATAACAGTAGGCAAAATATACACGAATGAAGCAAATGCAAAATTATGTTTACTGAAATTACATGGCTTTCCATAACTAGAGATGCTAAACATAACAGCAGGAAATTTAACTGCATTATACAAATTGAAGTGCAGGAAAACAACTACAAAGGTTGTACATGTTTATCTTTTCTATACACTGTTCACAGGCTGAGAAGTCATAACTGATTTCTCTATTTTACCTATTTCAAGAAAGAGAAATTACTTCCATCTCTGATCTGCATGATGTAGTCATCCTTTCCTACCCCCCAGCAATTCGTAGCAATATTAACCCATCATACAGTTTAAGAAACATTCCATAAAGTCAGGTCTTCACCAGGTACTCTGTTTGCTTTCACAAAAAACTTAAGTTTACACTCAAACTGTAAAAGTTAGAAAAGGAGCTTCCTGCACTCAGGCTTAAGTAAAACATGCATCACCATTTAAGTCACTTCTCCAAAAAGATGAAGGAGGCAAAAGGAACATACAGTTCTGTTCTGAAGCATTTATAACATAGTGTATATTTCAATTAGCAACCTCATTTTCTTTTGCATATTAATTACCTTTCGTAGCTGATTTGTGAAAAATAAAGTCTGTAACAAACTGTTCATGTAACAAGTTGCTCCCTGGTTCTTTAGGCCAACATATCCTGTGTGCTTCTTTGAATCCCACCTAGGAAATAGTTAGTTGTTAAAACAAGATAGTTCTTTATTAAGTATAACAAAGAGTACTTGTTCAAAGGTGGCACTGCTAGTAGGTATCAGCTACTCTTCACTAGTACTTCAGGTTCCAATTAACTACACTTCACTCCTGCCTGCCGGTAACACAACAGTCTTTGCAATCAAATGCTTTGTGATTTTGTTAGGCTTTCTTTGTAAAGATGTTCTATATGGTAAAAATAAATAAATAAATAAATAAATAAACACCGTGAAAGTGCACTGGAACCCAGAGCTGTACTTTCAATGGCAAGTCTGCATTTCAGTACAACTACTGTTTACAAGTGACATTAAGTAGAACAACTCAGATGAGGCAGTTTTAAAGCAACTGTAAAGCAAGACAAGTTGGACAGCAGAGCCGCCAAGTGTCTAAAACTCTCACCAGCTTTAAGATCAGAAATGTTGAGGCTAGATGCACAGGTGTAAAACTACAAATCAATTCATAGAGAAGTTAAAGTTCCACAACATTATGCTGACTAACGCAAGTTGAAGTTTAACCTATGCAAAGATCTGTGTGACTAATGAAAAATACTAGCATGTGAGACTTCATCAATTAAAGGAGATTAAGTAAGAACGTCTAATAAGAGCTACAAATGTTAATAACACAAAACACTTGAACAATTTTGAGCAGCATAGAAATATTAAAGAACTTTATTTTTAAACAAAGATACTTACGCCACTCCATGTGGAGCATCTGCTTGAACATAGACTTCAAAAGTAACTTTGTCCTCTTCTATAAAGCCTTTTTCAGGATCAGTGACTTCCTGTAAACCAGGAATAACACACAAACATGAAAACTGGAACTGGCAAGTTGACTGTAGTGAAGCAAACAGTTAGACATCACTTTCTAATGTGCAGTCCTGAGCTATCAGTAATGATAAAATGAAGAAGGAAAACTGAAGGACAACAACAAAACTGTTCTTCAGCTCAATATACTTTAATTCTTTTTTTTATGCCTCAAGTCAGGAAACTTGTTCCTGGCTTTTAATATTCTGCAGTACTATTTCAATTTTCTGTGGACAGTAAGAGTCAGTAATCTCTGCTGCTGCTGCTTCTCACCAGTATCTCAGACAGATGAAAATGCTTAATAAGCTGTCTCAATTTGAGATAAGCCTTAGTAGCAGTTATTACTAGGGTACTAAATGCCTGTACACATAACAAAAATACATGGAAATGCAAGAAAAACTATGTTGTTTCGGAATGACATTGACTATCACAGTGAAAACAAAAAAAAAAGCACTGAGGTATGCAGAAAATAGTAATGAGGGAGTACTTAAATCACAACAAAAGTAAAAGCCATCTACAACAATTAAGCATAGGAACGTATGAGAAACTGAAGAAGAATCTACAGCAATGACAGAAAAAAACACAGCTTGGAGAAAATCCTTTCTGTAGGTATCTCAGTACCTACAAGTGTTAAGTTCAAAACTGCTCCTATCTAGCAATAGGTTAATACATGTACAATTACTTACACTCCATGCCATGAAGTTGGAAAAGCCCCAGTCATTTTCCTTATGAAAAAACAAGTGACTAATGCGACGACTGAATGATTTTTCATCATCCTTGTAGTTTATTATCTTGAGAACTGCTTGTGCATGACAAGACCATGACCTATAAATACAGAAGAAACATTTGAAACTCAGAAACAAGCTTTGCATAGTCATTGATTTATTTTATTTTTTTAGGGATTATGGGCCATTACTTTCACATACAGGATTTTTTTTTTTTTTCCACCCTTATTAGATTTGGTTAGTTGTTATCAAGGACATGAATCCCTGGGGCTTTCTGAAGATACATTATGAATATGAATCCAGAATGGAGATTTTCTGAGGGCAACAATATTGAGAAAATACTGTCAGGCAATTGCAAGTAGTCTTGGTGTCTGTCTACAGTGTGGTTACCTCAGCGTTTCGCTAAGGATAGGAGGACGCAATTCTACCCTCCCTCCAACAGGATAAACTCCCAACACTGATTTTCTCAGAAGCACTCCTTTATGACCATTCTTGTTCAAATGCATCCCACCTGTGCAAGACAATCAGACTGAGTATCAGATCACACATAGTCTTGTCACTGCCTGATGCAGGGGCATTACTGCTTGCTTAGTTCCTCCAGTTGCACCTTAGTTGATACATCTGAAGACCACAATAGCCCTGTTCTGTGACCACCTGCATGTGAACCACTTCTGTGGCTCGTGGTTCACTAGTTGTGACACTTAGAACTTTCTTTCTTACTGCCTGCACCAAGCACTCACAAGACCTTACAGCAGCTTCCAGTGCCTAAAGGGCTGACAAAAAAAGCTGGAGAGGGGCTTTTGACAAGGGCCTGTAGTGACAGGAGAAGGGGGAATGGCTTTAAACTGACAGGTGAGATTAAGGTTAGATCTTAGGCAGAAGCTCTTCCCCTGTGAGGGTGGTGAGGTGCTGGCACAGGTTGCTCAGAGATGCTGTGGCTTCCTGATCCCTGGCAGTGTTCAAGGCCAGGTTGGACAGGGCTTGGAGCAAACTGGTCTAGTGGAAGGTGCCCCTGTCCATGGCAGGGGGTTGGAAATGGATGAGCTTTAAGGTCCCTTCCAACCCAAAACATTCTATTTACAACTCTAACACGCATATATTCACACCTTGCTTGACGGGCAAATGAATTCCTTAAACAAGAGATTACTGCCCCATATACTGCTCTGCTACAGTTGTAAGCAGTTACCTGTTCACCCACTTTAAAGGGCAGGATTTTAGCTCTGCTGGGTTAGAGAAGCTCCAGCACCACTTCCATTTGAAACATATCCAGAACTTTTCCCATGCCAAGAAAACTGTCAGTCAAAGACTCCCCCATGCCCGGAGCAATCAAAAGAATCAATCTAAATTCTACCACAAAGTTATGGCTACACAAGCTACTTTTAGCTCCTAAAGAGAGAATTACTCTTATGCTTTTGGACTTAGAAAGGTCAGGGGGGAAAGGGGGTATCAAATCCTTGTGAGAATTCTTTCCTCTTGCAGAGAGGTAAAATATTCTTTGCAGACATCTGCATTTCTTGCAATACAGATTAGCTAGTAGCACATGAGTACTCATACAGGAATTAAAAGGGTCTTACGTGGAATCAGATTCAGCATTGCATTGAAGGAAGAATCCTACACTTTTTTGGTGTGGTCTGTCTGGGTAGAGTCGTGGCATAACCATGATCTTCCATGGCAAATTCCGTACAAAGCAGGGAGGACTGAGAACTGACTCGCTCAATCTGTTGAAGCGTTCCACTGTAAACTGAAATGTTGCTTCCGATCGCCAACTTGTGTCTGGAACAAACACATACACAATTATTTCACAAGAAAAAAAACCCCACCAAAACTCCCAACACCAAAACCCAGATGTTCTTCACTCTATAATGTCATTTTCAAAAATCATGCAACACGAGCATGTTTTATGTAGTGGGGTACTGAAAGCAACCAAATAAAACCCCAAACCCTGACAGGCGTGGAGCAATTGAAGTTTCAATTTTTTAATTTTGAAAAACACCGCAACATCCTTCAGGAAAACAGAGCACTGGAAGAACATTCCTTTCGTACATTATTTTGTTCAGTAATTCTTTACCACTTAATACCACTCTAGTTTTGTCTGAAGTGGGTACTGCCACACAAATGCTTTACAACTCAGATCACAGCCTACTCTAACTCTTCTTTTGTGTAGTATCTTCCCAGCCCAATTTAAGTTGGCTCTTTGCATGCACCAAGATGTGCAAAGGATTTTCACAATCTCTTCAACTACCCCATCGATACCACGGCACCATTTAGTTATTTCTTGCAACAGTTCAAGCAGATGAACCCCAGTTGTTGAGGGGGTTTTGTTTGTTTTTTTTTTTCTTTCTAAATCTCATATCAGTTTGCTGAAGAATAGCTCAAGAGTAGGGTCTTCACTGCAGTATGTGAGCATTTTAAAGATTTTTAGTGGTCTAAAACAAAGTTAAATGAGACACTTTTTTTTTAAATGGCTTAATTTGACACAAACAATTAAACAAATTTTGCCTTCTTCCCACATCCCCTGTTCTCCATATACTACAATCTGTTCTGCTTCTGTTGTACACAGCTAAAACAGGGTGCTGGAGACTGTGACAGCTTCAGGAAGGCACAAAGCCGGTCTCTCTTTATTGTGACATGCCTCACTGACATGCAGGGAGGAAAAACCTGCAACTTATCCCAAGAATTTTACAGGGCAGGGATAAACCAGAGTACGCACAAGACATTTTCCCCCTTTTCCATGGTTCCAAGTTCACACCCATGTAACACGGAAAGATTTGCTACTGTATGTACAAAGGTTTGAGTATCATATAAGGCAGCAGACAAGCACCCATGGTCAGATTGCTATCCTTGCTCCACCCATGGATGATGCAAAACTCAAGCAGGTATGCCACAGTGACATCTGAAATCAAGAGCACTCATGCACAACACCACTAAGATCCTGAAAATCAGATCACAAAAGGATGTGACAAGGCATGCTGAATCCAAACATGTATTATTTCCCTACACTCAAAGCAGTCCCTCACTCGAAGCTTTGCATGGCACCAGACAGTACTGACTGATTTTTATTAAAAAACAGGCAAGCCCTTACTTAAAAAATTAAACTGTCTTGATTACGATAAGCAACAGTGTAAAGACTATACACTTCAACACAGAAAGTTAACAAGTTTTGCCTACATCTGCTGGGGAGCTTTGGCAGATTATTCTCCCTTGCAGACCGGTTTTCTTTTCAAGCTGTTGTCCTAATTCTTATCTTGATCTTGGCAACACAGTTGATCTTATTTTTGTATGGCCTGACAGCACTAAGCATTCCCAATTATCTCTTGAAAGTACTACAGCAGAAACCAGCTTCCTCTCCTCTCTACACCTGCAAGGACCTTCACATTACTGTGTGCTACCAGCTTCCGCAGTAACAGATGAGTTCAAAAGATTATTTTCTCCTCTTTTCCCCTGCATGTAAGTGTAGCTAACCAGTAGTCTATCACGTACTGAAAAACTGCTCCCTGCCATTTTACCTACTCACTGCCTGTTGACAGAATAAAAAGCTGGTATCCTACATCCAAGAGACAGACAGGCTGCACCCAAAGGAGCTGTACACTCTCACACTTGATTGGCACTCTTATCTCAAACCAGCTCGAGAACACCTCCCTGCTCATGATCAAGATCAGTACTTCTGGGCATAGTCTAAGCTTCTGGAAAATGCGCCAACCAAGTTTGCTTTCTGCCTCCTTTGATGCAGCTTTCAGAGCACTTCAGTACAAGGATGCAGCAGCGCTGCCATGGTGTCAGCTAAAAACAGCAGCCCACGCAGCATCTGCAGAGGCTTCAGAGAAAGTTTGCCTTATTTCCTGATTTCTTTTCAGGAAAGCCTATGCATCAGAGCTCACCAGGAAAGGGTACTCTTCTCTGTAAAATATTTGAGCAGTGACTAGTAACCACTCCACAGAAATGTAGCCTCATAATGTAAGTCAACCCTAAAATAGAAGTTTCTTTAAAAATACAAAACACAATCCCACAAAATAGCTACCTCCCTTTTCTTCCAGAAAGCCCATATTTCAGCAAGTGTAACAGACTAAAGCACTTGATGAGTATACTGAGCACATAAATAAAACATTTTTCACTATTTTCACAAACATGTCCACCAGTTCCCATAAAAGACTGTAACTGGCAGCAGGATGATTTAGTAGCGGTTGATAAGTAAAGCTTCTATAAATCCCTGAACTACAAACATATGACATGACACATGGTCCTGAACACAAGATAAAATGAACAGACCCAAGTGACCACATTTGGTGAAGTTACATGCAATGGATATCTGCTATATGGGAAAGATTTTTTCACTGATGAGGTGAATGCCATGCTTAGCACCTTGATGTGACAAAGTTCCTTCAAATTAGAGATCCATCTGCAGAATGCAATCCGTTTTAAGACTGAAGTACACTACTTAAGCAGATTTCTTTACTCTCTTCGTAAATGCGGCTACTTTTAAAATACACTGAGGTTAATGAAATATTCTGAACCTGAATTATTAATGGAGAAACTGGCTGAATACTCTATGAATATTTTAATAATGGTCCACATACAGCATGCAATACTAGCAAATGGCTAAGACTGATGCTTCTGAAAGCCTCCTAGCCCCTGCAGTCCTTCACAGAAATGAGACTTCAGTAGGTAATTGCAAAGCTAAGTTTATGTTTAGCTAGGGACCTTCTGTTTGAACTTTTACTTCTACGATAACTTATTCTATGTGCTGTTTTGCATACTGATGCACTTGCAACCAAAATTTTATCAGAACCTTGGTTTTATTATTTTTGTACTTTACTTGCAAAAGCTGCTATTCCAGATCACAAAGCCTAGGTCATTAAGTTATTCTCTGTACAAAGCATAACACATTCCTTCAGCTGGTTCTTTTTAACTGGCAAGACATCATACATAGCAACAACTGGTTCTAGTCAAACCCCTTGAGAGAACATAGCCTTACCTGAAGACCCTGTTGGGTTGCTGCTCCCATTACATGCTCTTCACAATGCCTGTGGTTAAGGACTAGCAAAAGGGGGCAAGAGCTGCACTTCTCCACTTCCCCCCATCTTACCAGTCATTTCTTTTTGTGCTAAGCAGAAAGAACAAAATAACCTCAGAAGTCCCCTGAACTCAGAAATTCAACAGAAAGCTGATTTCTATGATCCGGTTGGAGGTTTCAACCTTTTATCTTACTCTTTACTTCATTCACAGAAACTATTAAACTCATTAAGACTTTCACTGAAGAGGTACCTAAGTTCTCTTCATGCATTCTTTATCAGCTCAGATTGATCCCACTTGCTATGAGTAACAACAATGGAAAAAAAAACATGTTTATCAAATGTCTCCCTCCATTTTTAATTATCTTGAGAATCTCCAACCTGTTCGTTACTTGTGTACATCATGCTGCAAACCAGGACACCAAGAGAACAAACAGCAAGAGAGTAATTGCACTCATGTGTAAATAATGCAACAGCAGGTAACTAATCTGATTTATAAGATTTGGAAAAGAGGCATCACCCACTTCCATGATGCAAGTCTTCAGGAATGTTTTTGCATTTATAACATTTTGCAATAACACTATTTTCCATGTGTCAATGCAAACTTTAACAGCACCAAAATGTAGCCAGACACTCCTTATGCAAATATGATAACAAGGAACTACTAGGACTGCTTAATAAACACATTTTAACCACAAAAGATATCCCACAGCAGACTGCATCAAAACTCCTGACCCTAACAGAAAGTCCACAAATATGTGAGTACCACCATAAACACAGGATCTTCCACAAGCTTTTGGCAATTACATTCTGATACTCTTTTCTACCTACTGTGACCCTTTCATATACAGTCCCCTGAGAGGAGTCAAGTATTTGATACATGACAGAAAACTGGTTGACAGTAGCTCTTCGGTTAAGAAGTTACTGTTACTCTGAATGAAAGGGGGTACATATGATTACATGCCACCCTGGACATGGCCTGGGTTTTCATCACCTGTTTCTGCAGCTTAAGTCCCTTTTGCTTCATTTATGCAAGTATATACAGACCAACTTCTGGACAAATTCTGTGCTAATTGGCAAGTGCATTATCCACTAGCTGTATTGATAGCAAACACTATCAGGCTTTCTACCTATAAACATTACTGAGAATAGAGCTCCAACAGAAGTGTCCTTGCCAGTCACCATCCACCCATGTGATCTTCTCTCCAAACACCATGGCTTGACAATGACACTTAGCTTCTTTTGTAACAGGCAATTTGATTCTGATAAAAACAGGATTCCCTATTTCATCCTCAGCTAGTTTCTCTGAGCAAGAAATCAAAGACCTCTGAATGAGATCAGGCAATCAGGCATGAAAAAAATTCAGATTCAGCAGACCTCATTTTTACTTTATTGTGAAATATGATCATAGGAAACTTTCCCTTTGACAATGATATGGAGGAAATTCAACCATGAGATGCTTTTGCCCTGAATTTAAACCATATTCTCTTCATGGAACATTACTCTTTTCTACCAGTATTCTATTCTGTATTTCTTGAATACATGAAAGTAAGCACATTTTTGACCTTTAACCACAAACCCTGATTTTTCCTAACCAAAACTATCAACATTTTGCACAAATCTAAATAAAAGTTTAAGCCTAGTCATGAACGTACTATCCTCTCACAAGAGAGCAGAAATAAAGAATCAAAGGGGAAGAAATCCAACTCCTACTTTGTCTCCTTTCTCCAACTCAAATTTCATGTAATCCTTAAAAAAAAGGAGGCCCCCCTCATCCTTTCATATAAAAGGAAATATCATTGTACATTTTCCTCACTGAACAACAGACTTAAGTGAATTACATTTATCTTCTCTCTTTAAATAAGCCCAGACACATCCACTTCAAAATTATCTGATCTTCTGCAAAAGAAAAAAACCCTGCACACCCCTATTTTCATTGAACAGACCAACAAAAAAGTTTAAAAAACACATCCCATTTGTTAACTGGATATTAGTACATACTTGTTCATTTGCAAGTAAAAGGGAATCAGGCCTGGGGCAGCGGTGAAATGTTCCTCAACAGAACAGTTACCACTGACTTACCATACCAAGACAAACACTGATCACAGCTGCCACCTGACAAGAGAGTGGGACAGATAAGGATTCTAAATGTCCTGAAGGAACAGCATAACTGATACAATTACCATTCAGTCAAGCACCAGCTGCAGGCTGTTTAAAGGGACATTTATCACAAAATGTAACAATGGACAGTATCACTTTCAGCAATTTTTAAATTGCCTAGAAGGAGTAAAAGGAAAAAAAAAAAAATCCCAAACCCTCAGGTGCCTAATCCTATTGTATAGCTATGCTAAAAGGATGCCTACACAGAAAACCAGCAGCCAGAACTACAAAGGGTTTCATTTTTTTAATGAGCTGCAGTTCAGAGCACACGTATAAGACTGGGATCATTTTATCCTTAAAAATCATAGAAACAAGCTAACAAACCACAAGCTTTTAAGCAAATATTTACTTACCATCTTCCATGTCTTCTTCAGTGTTGTTATGTCCATCAGCCATTGCTACATTCCCATTAATGACCGGATTTTGAGTAATTCTTGGAGGATCATCTGTATCTCCAGCTAACACAGGAAAAAAAAAAGTAACAATCAGTTACTTTAACATTTCTGCTTCAGGCAGTGCTTACAGACATGCAAATGGCATATTTTAGTGCGAAACAGCATACACAAAACAATGGTGCTGGTATGCGACTAACTGTAAAATTCCTCAAACAGGTAAGTAAATATGGATGAAGCAAAAAGTCCACATTAATGTGGAATACAAGTACCAAGAATATAAACTTATTCTGAAGCTTCCAAATTGTCTTATAGTCAGCATCTTATCAAGAAGTCTCATTAAATAAAAACAAACTTTAAAATTTTTCTGGAGTTCCACATTTTTATACAGGTACAAATTTCAAATAGGAGACTTTCTAAATTGACTATTTATTTTAAGACTTCTTTGGTGTTACTCCAAAAACAAACAAGGAATCTAAATATTTAATCAAATATAACAATAAGATTAAAATTTTACTTGGGCAAGATTGGAAAGGAATTCCTTTACTATCAGGAACATTTCAGAGGGAACATTTTCCAGTTTCTAGCCATCACCACTATGAAGTTTTGCTCCAATAACTGTTTAAAAAATATGCAAACACCACTGAAGAGATATGAAACAACTCCATCCAATAACCCCCCATGATTTTAAAGATACATTGCTTCGACTGAACAAGCATCTTGATTTATCCACCAACAGAAGAACACCACCTCCTATTACTGTGCACCAAAAGCTTGGTGCACATTTCAGACATGCAGCTCACTGGCAGATCATTTCAGTGTAACTGCAGGGAAATGGATATATTCTTGAATAAACTGTTATTCATAATCAAACTGTAAAACCTAATAATCTCTTGCAACCACCCCAAGGACAATCACACCTTAAAAGACACTCTCTGAGGAGCTTCTCTTAAGTATACCAGTCCTGCTATTAACACGCATATTCCGCTACACCGCACCACACTAACCCCACCCCACACCCAGTCACTGGTGTCTGTAACTAAGAACGATTTTATACACAAAAGCTACACACGAGTTACTGGCTGTGCAGGGCATCAGGGCCACGGATAACCTCCTTCAGAAGTTAACTGCTCCCAGGGAAACACCACGAGTTCTGCCACAGAGAGCCTCGTCACAGTGCTGCCCCTGCCTGTCAGCACATTGGACAGCGACGCCCCCCCACCCGCGTCCCCGGTCCCGCCTGCGGGCCATCGGCTATGGGCATCGATCCGTTTTCAAAGCTAGGGAACTAAGGCCAAAGCCACGGTAAGCCACAAAAGAAGCAATGCAGGATCAGTCGCATGTGCTTCACAAACTGCCCTCTTCTCTCAGCAACGCTGATGTGTGCGCAACAAGCTCCTGCAGCCTCATTCAAATTCACAGCACACAAGAAAAAGATACTTTCACAACCAGCATTCCTATTCTGATTATTTGCTCTTCTAGTAAAACCACAGAACTAATAACCACTGCCCTGAGTGTGAACAAAACCAGATCAGGTTAGAGATTTACTTCTGGATTAGAGTTACAACAGATCACACACTTAACGCTCAAACACAGCTTTTCAAAAGCATCCCAGGATGCAGCAATTCCCTCTGAGGCACCAGTGAAATGTGCATGCCAAAACACAGTATGCAGCACCCACAATAAATTGTGCACCCTTATTACGAGTACAAAAGTAAAATAAAGAATGATTTAAAGTTTTCATTTTCCAATAAAAAGTTCTGCAGAAGATGGGCTCCTGAGCACTACAGCTGCAGAAGCCCCCACCAGCAGCTGTCACAGCACCAGCAGAACTTTAATAAACCAGACAGAACTGAATTACAACAAAATTAAGGGCAGGCAGAGGAACACGTTTTAACTGCTGGAACTAAAGAACAGGAAAAGCGACAAAAAGAGTTTGAAGGAAAGATCCCTGTCAGTTTCCACAGCTTGCCTTTTCCTTTTTAATCTTTGAACAGCAAGGTGATAGTCTTAACAAGGAAGCTGACCCCTGGGTCACTCCTGTCTGGGAGCATACAGCATGCCTACAGCAACCCCACAATTGCTTACACAAAATTAATACTAGGATCTTTTTTTTTATTAATTGCAAAGTTACCATCAAGGCAACTTAATATCCAGAAACAAAATGAAGCAAACACCTGAGGCACAGTCTGTTCTTCACTAACAGCTCATCTAAAAATACTCTTTTTAACAGAGGATTTAAACATTGATACCAAATTTTACCGGGAAAGCACTGACCTTCACTAAGAAAATAAAGAGCTTTCTATGAGATATTGCTCTATATTCCCCAAAGTATGAATGGCGTTAGAGAGAGGGACAAAATGCCAAAGAGATCACAGCAAAAGCAATCAACTCAAAAAACAAACAGAGGCAGCTTCTGAGAGACACTATTTAATGGTAAGATAAACTTAATCACGATGTCAGAAAAAGCAGCAGTGGCATATATGTACTGATGCATTTTGTAACACAGCTTTCACATATGGAACCCAGATAACATTACTGAGTATGGTGGCTTCCGTGAATAAGGAACACTTTTAACTTCTAACAGAATTCAATTATTACAAAAAATAATTTGCACGAGCAAAAGAGTTCTTGTTTAACATTTTTTAGCAAGCAGGACAGCAAAATTTATTTTCAACTTTAGCACTGACAACCAGTAATTTATGTTTCCTTCTCTGGTCCTTCATAGCTCATATGAAAGAACTGTCAAATCCTAACAAGAGTTAATTAAGAAAACTGCTTTCCTCTGCCTTAAGCAGAATGATGCCAAAGACTTATTCAAGTTATAAAATACAGGATTAAGAAAACAAAACAAAACCTGTCCACACTAGCCAGAAAAACCCTCCTACCAAGCATATCACTTCATACAGCACTGTCTTTAATGCAGCTTAAACCACCATGTGTCAATACCACCCCAGTCATGTCAGCTCTCAGTTCCTAGAGCAGAACACCCAGTTTTTATTGTATTCCTGGTATAAAGATGCAGTGTATTAATCAAACAAAAGTGAACATAAACCACATAAATTAAGACAGTATTACAACAAAGCATGAAGTGACCTTATGAATAAGGAATATTTTTAACTCTTTAAATTCAGTACTGCAAAATATTAACGAAAAATAGCTTTCAAATGCTGAATTTTAGACACTGTCAGTGTTTAGTGAAGAGCACTGAAGTTGTTTTCTACCTTCGTAAAACGCAACACATACAACTTCGTAGATAGTCTTCCATTACAAAAAAGAATGCAAGACAACATGAAGTGATAACAATTTCCTCCAAAACATTTAAGATTTATTGTTATATATAGTTCTCCATCTACCCATTCCACTGCATTAAAAAACAGGCAATATAGCTTGAAGTGTTTAAAGGTGGTCTCTGCCATGTGGAGGTTAAGCCTTCCAAGAAGAGGCTTTCAAGATATTACTGGTTTGAGCAAAGTGAGAGCATTCACTTATTTACTGAAAGATCATGAATGCTGAGATGAAATCAAGTCTAAAACTTGGCATGTGTAACAGGAAAGAAACTGAAGCATGGCAATAGATTTGGGAAAGTTAGTAAGATGTGTCAGTCACCTTACGCAGAAAAAGCACTGGCTCACATATAAATAACTCTGCTATTGCACACTTCATATTGCTCATCAACTAAGTCTGTTGCCGAGGTGTAGAGATGAAAGCTTGAAAGCAAAATGGTTATTGCAGCTGATGTGAAGGGAAAATGAAAAAAAAGACAAAATTCTCTGGAACTACAATCTTGCCATGACCTGACAGAAAATGCTAAAATAAAAATCTCCTTGCTATGGACTATGACCTCAACATTATCATATTCAAATACTCACACTGTTAAGTAATCAGAGCAAAATCAGCACCAATAATTACAAGAGGCTGTACTCAAAGAAAAGCTGTTCTGATGGATTCAGCTGGTTTAATGAGATGAACTCAATGTCACTGACAGACCTACTGCTTTACTGTTCTACTATTCACAGTAAGTTAAATCTACAGAGAAGGAATCTCAAAAAGTTTGCTATTTTTGTTTTTCTTGTTAATGAGAAAGCAGAACAGATTTTTGTCAAGAGCATGTGGCTTTTGACACAACGTAAGTCCTGTTACAAGACAGGAGTACCACAGAATTTCATCTCTCCCCAAGGTGTAGGCTACACTGCTCAGCAGTAAACACGCACTTGCAGTCACATATGGACAAAAGCAACAGAATGACTCCGCTATTGCAGCAGTTAAATTACAGAACACTGCTACTACTTTAACAATGATGATAGCAGCTCCTGACTTCATAGGTTTCAGTCATGCCTCATTATCACACCAAGAATTCAAATTCTCAAACATTATGTTTGTCATTAACTTGGATCTGGCAGCCACAGCAGAGAAACTGAAGCAGTCTCTCTATTAGGTTATGAAACATTTCTCTTTCACTTTGAGGTTAAGGAGACCACAATGGAGGAGCAATAGTGATACCAAAAATCTGCTTACAATTACCATGTACAACTGCCTCACAATGGAAATCACTAGTCCTAAGAACTTTTTACATGTTACTACTGATGGTTTGCACAGCTCTCTGTGCAGAGCTGCCAGAGCAATCCCAGAAACAGCGAGGGAGTTGCACTAAAGATTAGCAGGCATTACCAGGCTAAAGAGACTGCTGTCTGCAGTGTGAAGACTTTGATGAACCAAACTTCCTATCAGGACTCTGCATTTAGGGGAGGAAAGCTGAAAACACACAACTTCTTCCTCTGCTGCTGGACTAAAGAGACGTTCCAGAATGAAAGCCTTTATAAAAGACATTAAAGGGCATTTTAATACTTTTTGTTTAAACATAAACAGAACAGTACACACAGATATGATAAGCTGGGCAGGCGTGAACTATGGTGGATAAGTGAAGCTGCAGTAAACACTAAGAAAGGGACTCACTGAGCAAAAAATATAAGATGCTAGGAGATAAGAATGAAGTCTGGCAATATATATCTCACTGAAAAATGAGTAAAGGCAGTCTTGTAGCAGTCAAATTACATCAGCATTAAAGGGTATCAATTGCACGCTTAACATGTAGTCCAGGTCCAGCTTTGCAGTGTCAGAATCCACTGTTCCACTGGAGAGTGGAGAAACCTGTAAGGATCCACAGGCAACCCCACTGACCCACTGATCTCCAGTTCTCTGACTGCCTAACTCCTCTTCAGCTGTGAAACATACCATCACAACTTAAGGAGTATAAAAATTAAGTATTTTTAAAACCATTGGTATATTAAGTACATCAAACAAGCCTCTAAAAGTTTACAGTTTCTTAAAAAGTTTTAAACCTAGATATGTTTAAGTACATCAGTATTTCAAACACACAAAATAAACCTCTTGAAGTTTTACTACTTCAGTGCACATTTCAGAATGTCAGTCTTGCATGGATAACACCACACAAATGGAAAAAAAATAAAATTAAACTACAACATTGCTAGAAATTATAATAAAAACCATTCAGTAATTTCAAGCATTATATTAAATATAACCTCATTTTCCACCAAATTGACCTTTGCTATTTTAACTATTGGGCAGCATATAAAAATAAGCACTTGAAAAATTCCTGAGTAAATGCAGTGCTTTCTGAAGCAGCTACTGAACTGTGTTGGTGCAGAGAGGACACTGATGAGACTCATTCAGAAAGCCTTAAAGCATTAATATTACTTCTTGAAAGTAAACAGAAAACTTAGAATAACATGAAGAAGGTGAAGAACAAATACCTGCCTTTAACTGGAAAAGGCAATAAGAACCAGAAACTTCACAACTCCCTGTAGCAGACTCTCCAAACCATGCCTGTAAGTGATCTACAGTTACTCTATTGAACTAGTGTCAGTGCTTTTTAGCAGCTCACAAGAAAACCTGTGAGCTCCAGGAACTTACTTCTGCAGAAGTCTGGAAATCACTGCTAGAAAAGCCAGATTAATAAGCACTACTCTCAGGAGACAGGGTCTCCAGATAAAATAAATAAATAACAAATAAAATATATATATTAATAATAATAAACACCAAATCTAAAACAAGACAAAAATATTAAAAAAACCCAAACAAACAAAAAAAACCACACAAAAGAACCAAAACCAACCAACCTCAAACCAAAGCACTTCCACTTGCTCTGGAAGAACTCGGCCTTTCAAAAGTAGGAGAAACTACCTGGCTTGTGATCCTTACCTGCAGTTACAGTACAAGCACCACTTACGCACAAAGCGACTCGGGAGAAAAAGAATCAAATTAGAAGTGTTCTACACAGCTTCTTTTTGTCAAGACAGTCCTAGGTTGCTGTAATGGAATTCTGAACCGATTTGTGTAGTGTGGCTGCCTTTCAAAAGGCATCCAAAAGTAAAGCAATCCATCTCAAACATTTTTAAGGGATGAAACAGTAACAGAAACAGGGATTCATTTGGCCAATAGGATGGGAGGAGGGGAAAGGGAAGTACTGATGTCAAGGGGTAGGTAACCACTGCCACAGATGTTTCCATGGCTTATAAAAAAATCATGTAATACACCTTTACAGCCAGAAATTAATTCTCAGATAAGCAAAAGGGCAGGTAATTTGCTTTTGTTTATTATTTTTCTTCCTTCACAGTTCTTTATGCTTTCCTTATTTGATCCGGTGTCAAAGGTGTACCTCGCAATGTAAACCTCTAGACAAGAAAGCAACGAAGGACAACGACTAAGGCTTAAGGGGAAAAGGCTTCTAGAGAAGTATCAGGAGGCAAAAGGCAAGTTTACAGATTAAGGGAGAAAGGTGTTATGAGCACAGGAAGTGAGATGATTTGTAGTTAAGGAGACAAGATTTAAAAGTTTGCAATGCTTTCAAAATTTTCCTTAGCTAATTCAGGAAGGAATTAAAAAATAATGCAGAAATGACATTTATTTACTAGAGAGCAAGTATCCAAAATCAGGTCTTTAAAAAAAAAAAAAACCAAACCACCAAACAGGAAAGAAACAGAAGTCTTTTGCCCTATAATCGCCACCTGAAACAATAATTACTGCATTATTGACTGTGAATTGCAAATCCCCTCCTGCCAGGAGGAGATGGTGCTACACAAGACAGTAAATAAAGAAGGAAACATTGCTGGGATGGGACAACTTCCTGCAAGCAGAGTCATCATCTCTGCCATGTCTGCAAAACACGTAGCAATGACTGGATAGAGAGTAACGCTGCAGCCACCACTTACAGAGATCAATCATTATATTGCTGTTGCCTTGTGTTCCTATCATTATGTCTGCCTGTCCAAAGGGAACATGTCGACAAAACATAGGATGGCCTGACTGGTTTTAAATTATGCCTGCTTACCTAATGAGTAATTGAAAATAAAGTTATTTATAGGTTACATGACTATTCTTGGATAAAACAAAGAAGTTACTACTCTAATAGGCTCCTGAACACTGAACACCATGCATGAAAGATACTAAATCATATCTGAAACGTCATCCTACTGAATTATCTTTATGTGAAAATAAAAGGGAGGTACAATGTAATTTTGTGGACAGAAAACCAGCTGAGAACAAATAACCCACACAGAAGTAGATATTGCTGTATAAACTAGGCAATTTGCTGCAATAACTCATTCATCTGCTTATCTGTCTGATGGCACTTTTCAGCGCAAAATTAAGTCTCAAAAAAGTGATTAACTTCTTCTAGAACATGCATGAAGCATTTAAGGTATTACCAGTGCAACTACTCAGTGGACCAAAACATGCTATTTAAGAAGTCACCCTGAAGAATTTACTAAAACAAACAGTGACTACATTATTACCTCCTTTCAGCAGTTTAACTCATTGCTTTATGAATAATTCATTGTCAAATGAAAGACGGCATGAACTAGAGTTCAGTTTGGACACTAACAACACACCTATAATTATCCAGCACATTCACAACTTCATGCTCTTACTGAAGGAGTTTGTACAGCCTTTAAGAACTTTATCATACGCTTTTTAAGCTTCAGGTGTTTAATAACTTGGTATAGACAGCAGCACCAGCATGAGTGTTTCTTCAGTAGAGTGATGTTATTAGAAAGACACAAACCTGCCTGCCTCAGACACTAACCTGGCTTTACCTATTCTTCAGTGCCACAACCCCTCCTCTGCAGTCACCAGGGCAAGAGAAGGTCTGCTGAAAAACCTTTCATAGGTTCTTTTCTTAGACTGATGAGCCTTCTTAGCTTAGGTTGCAGTTCTAGAAAACTATCAGACCAGTAGGAAAGGAAGAAAGACTGCTTCTGGTTCCCATGTAATACCTAAACCCAGTAACTAGAACAGCTGACAAGACAAATTATTTCCTTCCACAATAAGGAAAAGCTGAAACATCAGAAGTGTCATGACCCATTATGGCAACAGCTACTGGATTTGCACTACCTTCTCTTCCCTGTATCTAGAGCAGCAAGACTACAGAAGCAACTACAATAACTCGTCACATCTTGTCTCCGCACATTCCAGAGATGGTAGTATGATTACATCTTTGCTGAAGACAAGGCACTCGGTCCCAACCTACTGAACACACCCTAAACAATGTGCTTTTCCAGTATCACACCCCTCTTTATATTTTACTGCTTTACTGAGTAATGGACTTATCTCTTGCAACAACAAATGCTAAGCTCTTCGGCAATCACCACTAGAAAGGATGAAAAACTACTTAAATTAAAATGAACTTCTGACACAGGAAAGAAAAGGATACACTTCCAACGGGAGCCAGGGCATTTTAAGCACCACAGAGCATTTCTGTCTGTACATGATAATATACTCAGCATAGTACAGCACTTGGCATTTTTTAAAAAAGATAACTACATAGCAATTAAAATGAGTTTATTTGGAAAGTAATGTGAGGACCTTATGGGATCGATGATTACGCTCCTTTCCTTGTTAAAAGTATGGAAAGGCAAACACCTTTCACCACCTGGACCAGCATAACTTTTAGTGGTCTGTCAGCTACATATATTTTCAGAACTACTTTCTGTACCATTTTGGATGAGTAAGTCACACCATTCTGTCGGAAAGTTTTGGGGTATATCTCTGTCATTAAATACAGTAACTGAATGCTTGTTACATATTTAGGCAGCAAAAGGTTTTGCACCTTCAACAGCAATATAAAATGTTGCCTTACATGGGTTTGTATGATTACATATACCACTTGCCCAAACTAGCTACGAAGGCAGACTGATTCTAAGCACTTTGTTATGAAGTTAAAATCTTATTTGCTGTTATTTCAGATTCTGAAATTGTGTTTGAGAACGGATTGATGCTGACGGCTTACTCCTAAACTCAGTCTTGAAGCATGCTGAGCTTTGCTCACACTAGCAGAAGCACAAAAAGCTATCAGGAAGACATTAAAATATTTTTTTTCCTAATTCGGATAGTATTTTCTTTAACTGTCAAAACTCTCTTGATCTGTCCAAGTTAGAGTTTGAATGCAAAAATAATTTCCTACCAGAGAACAACAATGGATAATGACACGGATTTTGCAATGCAATCAATTTTAGACATGAGCAGGAAAAAAACAAACCAAAATATCTTTTAGCCTTATACCTTAAACAGGACAGCTGGCATATGTCATCATACACACCTATGTAAGGCAACATTTTATATTGCTGCCAAAGGTGCAAAACCTTTTGCTGCCCAAGTATGCAACAAACATTCAGTTACTGAGCTAGAGAAACTGTAATGGGAATATCAGAGACCTCCTACCTAACCTCTAACACCTGAAACATTTCTTCCTGTTATCTTCAATAATGTCTTCCTTTACCATTGGAGTTTTGCTGACACTGATCTTGTTTTCCTTATGCTTTCTGCTGTGCAGAGAAATGGATAGATCTGTAAAGTAGGTTCACAGGAATCTGACTTAGTGGTTACAGGTAGCTAGTTGTTCAGAGGCTAGGCTTTTGTGAGAAGGCAATCAGATCAGACTCAGGAGAGTAACTTTAAAAACTGTTGCACCACTGTGATAAAGCAAGCAAGGAGAGTTAATCATATTTCTTTCTCATTTGACAACACAAACAAGCTTAAAGCCAGGCTTCTTTGCTGAATAGTAAAGGAGTCCAAATATACTCACAAGAAATTACTCCTTTTAGGCCAACTATACAACTACAAAACCTGTTTTAAAGGTGACTGTTATAGCAAAGCAGCATCAAAACACAAGCCAAATCATCTGCAAAGTGGATCTGGTAGACCTATGGCAAATCTAGAGCAATGCAAAACTCGCCATGGGCACACAGTGGTGACCTGTGCCATACCATGCCACATGATGCACACACTGGGATGCACAGCTGGAAGATCTTGGGGCTTCCAAACAAGAGTCTGACTAAATTGTTCTTGATGGAGAGCTTCTATAAAGAACTACTATAGGCTCTAACTAGCACAGCACACTGGATAATTAACATGGAAGCAGAAACATACTATTTATAGGGGAGAACTGTCAATAAAGCCTGCCACGTATGCTGGTTTGGCTTCACGTGACACAGAAACAGGTTAAGAATGAGAACAGAGAAAACAGATCAGATATATTCACTTCTGAGAAAGGGTAACTAGAAGAGGGGGTGGGGGGGTGGAAGGGTATTAAAGGATACACCAAATATCCTCAATAACATGGAGGTGAGAGATGGGATAAACAACCAATCGATAAATAAAAACCCCACCAGAGAACAACATTACTACTTCAAATACACAAGGTATTACTTGAAATTGCCAGAATGTGAGTTTAAAGGACAGAAAATCCTTTTTCATGCTACACCTGAAACTTCTGAAAGCTATGAAAACACTGCGTCTGAAGATGCTGTGCAGGCCAAGAAACCTCCCCAGTTCCCTCCGGCTCAAAAGCAGCGTCACTGGTGCAAAACAGGAGGTCCATCTACAAAGCACAGTAAGCAGCTCTGACACCAGCCAACCAAGGAAGACCTGCCAGGCTGAAGGGAACAGGAATGGGGAGGGACACTGCTTCAGGGAATCCTCCAGGTCCCCACCTCATGGCTTTGGGATTGCCTGATTTATGGATGGTGTCTCTGCATTTCAAAATGCCCCCACTTTTCAAACCAGTAGACACCACTAGTATTTACAACATCCCAGCCAGGAGTGCCACAGTCTAACTATAGTATCATAGAACAGTTAGGGTTGGAAAGGACCTTAAGATCATCTAGTTCCAACCCCCCTGCCATGGCCAGGGACACCTCCCACTAAACCATGCCACCCAAGCCTATGTCCAACCTGGCCTTGAACACTGCCAGGGATGGAACATCCACAATTTCCCTGGGCAACCCATTCCAGTGCCTCACCACCCCTACAGCAAAGAATTTCTTCCTTACATCCAATCTAAACTTCCCCTGTTTAAGTTTAAATCCGCTACCCCTTGTCCTCTCACTACAGTCACTAATAAAGAGTCCCTTCCCAGCATCCCTATAGGCCCCCTTCATAACTCCTTGTTTTCAACCTGCCCTCTGACGTTACGCTCCATATTCTCCAGGTCTTACATTGCTTCTGTTTCACTTTCTTCTGCCACTTGTGCTTTCCAGAATTCAGCACACCTTCCCTCCATTATCCAGATGGACACCTCCTAGCGTATGTAGTCATTACTCCTACAGTGCCTCTTTGATACCTTTTACGATCTTCATTTTACTTGTAACTTCTTTACTTCTCCTATACCTTTTTTTTTAAATGGAGGAAAGCAAGGCTGTTAGCCAGGCTGCGCTCAGTGTTCAAGAAGTAGAAGCACAGTGACACAATGCATTTATACAAAGCATGTATTATTCCCTGTTTGCTTCCAAAGGCAAACCCATGAATGGAAGAAGGATCCATCAGGAGCAGTGAAAAGGCAAGGAGGAAGCCTGGCCTGGCCCAGACACCCTTGGGGGGAGCAGAGTGGGGAGGGGAGCTCACCATATCCCCCCGCCCTAACATTTAACATGAGTGTGTGCTACAGACAGACCTCAAGAGGCAAGACACCAGGTTAAACAGTTTTTGCTCAATCCAGGATGGCTAACCTCATGCAAGTATACAGTGTTTCCATAAGCAACTTTTTAACATTCACACTGGAAAACCTGTTACCAGCTAACATTAAAAGGAAATCTAAAAAAATAAATAAAATCCAAGATTCCTGATAACACAGTCTTGCCCTATAAACTTTTCCGTAGAACCACCACACACCTATCACAGAAATGTTTAGCACTTTGCATTTACAACAAGAGTGCACCCAAGCCATGCTTCCCTTTGAGGTGAAGACAAACAGCCCCAGTTGGTGAGAATCACGCAGCTGATGTTAGGCAGGGAATGGAACCAGCCCCAGGATCCCTTCCAGCCCTATGCCCACAGCACCTGCTTCAGTTTCACCTCCCAGCCCCACACTGGTGCTCCTGACACTTTCCTCCATCAGTGGCCACAGTACTGCAGTGCAGAGCTGAGCTAATCAGCATGGGTCTGCCCAGTACCGGTAAGTCCTAACCTCAAGTCAGGGTCACTTTTACATGTTTAGATCAGCTCTGGGGAGAACTACAGCCACAATTAAACCATTCAGAGACTGGTGATTGGGGTTTTCTTGTTAAGCCTAATGTGTACTCAATGCGCAGATCCTGTTTCCTCTCAGCGATACCAGGAGCACTGTTGGTAAAATCATTCTTTTCTACTGAAATTCAGTTTCTGTTATGCTTATTAACACATACATTTTCAAGTGTAATGGTAAACTACGATTTTAAGAGATTCCTAGTGGAAAAAAAAAAAAAAAAGAAAAAGATCACACAAAAAAAACCCACCCAAAATTATACACTTTGGGTTAATTTTACCATTTGTTTTCACTGTAATTAACAAGAAGTAATTCAGCTTTCATCTAAAATCAACAACTGTTGAATGAGCAAACCAAAACCATTCCTTTTTCAAATGGGGTATTTTACAATGAGCTGGACAAAAAGCTGCCTTTTTTGTTCTCTAAGACAGATCCTTCCATTCTTCACCAGTTTCCCAAATTTCTGAAAAACACTGTCCCAGGAGTTTTTGAAGTTGTTACTTCATAAGCTCAATTCCCCAGTCTCACCTGTTAGCATTGTTCCATTCTGCACAAAAACCTCACTGAGACAAAGAGGACAAGTAGAGAAGGACTGTACCTGGGAGCAGTGCCCAGCCAGGACAGTGGGCTCCGTGATGATGCCCCTGGGAGCTGGGGCTGTGGGGTGATTTACCCCATCCTCCTCCTACTATTCAGCACAGGAAGCCCCTTCCCTACATCACAAGTGTCTCCATTTTGACCAGTCTCCACAAAGACTTTGGGCCTGGACACTCCCAAGAAACCACAGCCATTAAGTTACTGGTCAGCCTTAATTCCCTGAAACACCTGCCAGGTGGCTACTTTGCCTTCTACTTTGCAGCACAAGCACTAGCAGTCATTGACATTTATAAAGTCTTAAGAGAGGAATGAACCAAGAGACTGCCTCAGTCATTACAACAGAACCATCAGGACCCAAAGCAGTTCAAGCTTTCTTTAGCCTTCACCTTCAGATCAGATTTAACTTTTATTTTCCATTCTGACAGCAACCTTTCTACTCCCAGATGCTAATGCAAGAAAATAACAACTTAGGCTCTGAGAAAGAGCTTACTATTGCTGCAAAATGTTCTGAAGATCAGCTTCTCTACTGCCATGAAGACATACGTTACTGTACTGAAGACATCCAAATGTGAGCAGATGCTAAAATTAGCACTAACTGTGTTAATTATTTAATACTGTTTACATGGAGAACAAGTTTCTTCAAACAAATAGCACAGCTGAAAAGCTGTTTTACAGAGAAAACACAGAATCTCAGGCTTTAGCTTCCATTATTTACTGAGGAATTCTTAAAAGAAGGCAGAATGGAAATTTTGTAATCCTCAAATTAAGCTCCACTGACAATTTTACCATTTTTCGGTCAGTAATCTTAAGTCACTTTTTTCCTATTTTTTTAATGAAAACAAAAGAAAACTTTTAAGAAGTGACACACACACAAATAAAAACAACCAAACAAAACAACACACCAACCTTTTTCTGTTTAACTACTATTCACTGTTAAATAAACAACCAGCTGTTCTGGTGCCAAAAAGGCTGCCATGGAACCATGCAGCCACTTACGTCCACATATTGGCTAAGAAAATGCAACCAGAAATTAATCATAGAATCAACCAAGTTGGAAAAGACCTTTAAGACCATCAAGTCCAACCATTACCCCAGCACTTCCAACTCCACCACTAAGCCTCTATTCCAGTCTTAACAACCCCAGTTCCCTTAGCCATTCCTCATCAGATCTGTGCTCCAGACCCTTCATCACAGAAAATATACATCCAAAAAAACGGCACAACCATACCCACACTTTGAGCCTAAATTCGAATACAAATCCACTGAAATCAATGAGGCAAAGCAGCTACTGCATCCTCTTTCACATCAGTTGAGAATAGTCAAATTCAGATCTCCAAAATAAAGCTACTTGGAATACAAACAAGAATAATAAGAAAAAATACAACCTAATGATAAACACTGGAACACCTATAAGCGGCAATCATTTTTACAACTGTTCTTTATCACAGAACTTCTTGAGCCATTTACATCATACAGTAAGATTTGCAGCTGCAAACTTCAAAACTATGTGGTTTATGCAAATCATGCAAACAACTATTTCAGAAACATGAACTGAGACACATATTCAAGAAATAAGACCCTGCATGTATAATTTAGATTTTGTCTTGCAGGGCAACTAAGTGGCTGAAGGGTGAAGCAGTGATGCTGGGGATCTCAGATATTTCAGCACTCTCATTAATGCCCTGGTGTGTCACCACCTCCAGTAACCACCCCAAATTATTTCTTCCACGAAAAGGGAGACAGATGTTGTCCAAAATTCTTCCTTCTTCAAAAAAAAGCAGTCACCACACATGTGGCAGCACTTATAAGTAGTATCTTTCTGTGCAAACATAAATTATGAAGAGGAAAGTTGTACTTCACTACTCACACATTTGTTATGCATGGACTTGTACTTTCTTGTTATATACCACGTTATATTTTTTTGTTTCATAAGCCAAATCCTCAGACAGTATTTCAATAGCTTTTTGGTAAACTATTCTTAGAGGACAAAAGCAACGAACCAGAGGTGAAAATGTGTTTAACAACAGCTGACTACTGTGCATCACTCAGTGAATTCCATCTTATGCTCTGCAGAAGACCGTCATTCCAAAAATACATACACAATCTTAATACCCTATTCTTTCTGACAAATCTTCCCAACTACTTCTATTTGTCCTCCATTGCTAGCACCACTCATCTGAAGCAAATTTTGAGAACCTCCAAAATTAATTACTGCTGTCCTGCTTTGCCTCTGGCTGGAAGCTGGTA
The DNA here is from genome assembly GCA_024733675.1 of Psilopsiagon aymara. Classification (NCBI taxonomy): domain Eukaryota; kingdom Metazoa; phylum Chordata; class Aves; order Psittaciformes; family Psittacidae; genus Psilopsiagon; species Psilopsiagon aymara. Next base: position 81,644 of record JANRGW010153664.1, read on the forward strand.
CAAACACCACCACCAAATTAAGCTGTATCTCTGATTCCTTACTCTACTGATGATGAGTGATTCTTCCTTTGTCTCAGGAAAACCTTAAATCCATTAAGTTTTCCCCCCACCCTTTATTTTTCTTTTCAATAATGCAACATTTGTGGACTGTGTCATCATCAGCCACTACACACACAGCTGGGACAGAAACCCTTACTACTTAACACTTCTTTTGCTCTGGCTAGTTCATTTACATGCTCTTAGTGGTTTGAGTATACTCCTGGAGCACATAAAAGGAGATTTTTTTTGTTAGTCCTCCCCACTACTGTATCCTTGTCCTGGGTTCGGCCGTAGCAGTCATTTTTCTCCTTCTTGGTAACCGGTGTGGAGCTGTGTTGTTTTTTTTTTTTTTCTTTGGACTTTCTGCTT
>JANRGW010153890.1:0-36060 GCA_024733675.1 Psilopsiagon aymara
ATCAGGTTGGCATCAGCCCACCTCACAAGCGTGTCAAGGTCCCTCTGGATGGCATTCCTTCCCTTCAATGTATCAACTGACCCACACAGCTTGGTGTCATCAGCAAACTTGTTGAGGGCGCACTCAATCCTACTGTCCATGTCACAGACAAAGATGTTGAAGAAGACCAGACCCAACATCAATCACAAAGATTGGGAAAAGTGATTCATGGAGCTGATATATGAAACCCTTCAACAGTTTTTAATTTACCCTCCTTTATTTCATTAAATCTAGCTGTGCAAATGTGCTTTTTCTATGTCAAATTTACAGATGGAAGCAAGCAGGACAGGACTCTGCTTTGCAGAGTTGAAAAAGAATACCTTCAACATATTTTCTACATAGATTAAGGTAGACTTAACCATTCTTCCAAGTACTAGTCTACCGTGTTGAAAAATACAACCATAGACACAAAACCTGCAACCAAAACCAGCAAGAACACACTGTAAATTCACAAAATTTAACATTAAGAAAAAGTGCCATTATTAGAAAGTAGCCATCTGAAGAAGCTTAAACATTTTGCGGCCTACATATACTAAGGCAGAAGTGGAAACAGAGCTTTTCAATAAATGCTGGGGTTTACACAAGTGTTTCACCTTACTTTTATCTCTTACTTTGTATCTTCTATCTTTATTATAGGCTTGGATGATATAAAATTGGCAATATTCAATCCAAAACAGAAGGCAGAAGACATCCTGTGCCCCTAACAGCACCCAGGAGGCAATTCCTTGATTAGTAAAAGGCATTTTACTGCCAGAGAGAACCATCCTTCTGGCAGGACACTCATTTTGGGCTGCTCGGCGTGGGAAGCATGAATCAAATGATACAAAAGAAACAATCATATTTACTTACAGCATTTCTATAAACTGATGTATTGGTGTACTTTACCAAATAAACAATAGCCCTGTTTTTCCATGCTGCATATGCCTGAGGCTTGAGCTTTTAATCTAATTTGGCACAGCTCATGCCAGTCTACAAAAATTTTGGTTTTGTGTTTTATGGTTGGGGTTTGTTTGGGTTTTTTTTTGGTGGTGTTTGTAGCTTTTTTTTCTTTTAAGTAACTCCTTGGCTTTCAGTAGAGCATGCATGAGAGTGCGTTAGAGGGGTCTGAGTTTGTTTTTTTTCCTTACAGAAACTACAAGAAATAGTTTCTTTTTCACTGAAATTAACAGCAGAATTAGATACAAAGACAGAATTATGTGTGGATATCTTCCCTTTCTTATTTTAGTAAACCAACTATAGAAAATACAAATTTTTTTACTAAATCTCACAATCCAGTAATTTCAACATAAACTAGAACCCCAAACATTTGTGATAGCCTGTTTCAGCAAATAACTAACTTTTCAGTGGTCCTGTGATTGAAAACAAGTTTCATTTCACTCAGGGTAGAGAAGAAAGAAACCTGTATCTGAAGATGATTTAGCAAGTTTAGCAGAGGTACTTGAAGAGTTATTCATGTAGATTATGAACCACCACAGTGTATCAAGACTAGATTATTAGTGCTTCAAAAGCTTAACTATGTGGACTGTTCTTGTTGGCATTTATAACTAAAAGCCAAACAAAACCAAAACCCCAGCACCACCGCCACCTTCCAATGTATCTCTATTTCTGTGCGTCATACAAAGTCAGTTTAAGTATTGTAGGCTCCCTGATTTAACAACTGCCAGTCCTGCTCAAGCCTGGATTCCCCTTTTGATCTACCGGTAAAGCTTTTGTTTCAACAACTCCAACATTTCATTAGTGATAACGTCAGGCAGAATCCTAAAAGAGATCAACTGAATTCACAGAGCAATCTCCCACTGGCCAGTGTAAGTAAGCAAACAGCTTCGTAAGCCAAGAAGAAAACCTGTAGCACTAAAAAGGTACTAATTACTCATACTAAAAATACTAATACTCAAAGAGAATATTAGGGAGCTGTTGTTGCAGCCAGGCATACTGTGGAAGCATGCAATTTTGCAGATACTGGCGCAAATATTTTTCAAGAAGCCTCAAATGAGTGATGACAGTTTTCAAAGGAAATGTATCTTTGAAGAAACAATAAAGAATAAAGCATAACAGTGGACACAGCTTATGGAATAGTAAGACTGATGTAATAAATGTGTTCATGTTCACTCTGTTGATTACCACAATCCTCACGATGTCTATGTTAGTGTTTAGGAGAGACAGAAACTATAAACACTGTCAGAGTCTCACATGCTGCCGTCTTGTTGAGACACCAGCAAAACACTCTTTGGAAAATAACTTAATATCAACACTTCATTAAAAAAAAAAAATATAAATCACTGTTACTTCTATCTTAATGGGGAAACTGCTTTTTGAGAAGATGTGACAAAGTATACCAAACTCAGCATCTTAGAAACTCACTTTACTGGTTTAAATTGTAATGGTACTGCAAGTCAACACTCTGGGCTTGTCTACATCAGTAAACTGAGTATGTCTAGGGTTGTTCATGGACCTGAAACCAGGTGGCTCATAATTTCCTCCGCCTTTATTGTTGAGCTCTCTTGACCTCAGACTATAAAAATGAAGGAAAACTGGAAAAGGAACACATGCTGACTGCCTGCTGGGAACCACTCCTGGCCTGTCCCTGCTGCACAGCAACTCCCTGGACTTGCCGGGAACATCCCAAGCTGGCTTTGGCCAACACCCTGACAAGAACCACTCTGACAACACAACAGCATAGCTAAAAAAACAAATTCAGTACATGAGAATACTCCTCCACACTGCTTATTTACTATCCTAGATATAGCACAGCTGAATTCAAAAATAAACTAAGACACAAAACCTCCTTCAAACTTCAATTATCAGTAATTATTCCTTGCCTTTGAGCCTGTCTCTAACAGCCTTTTCACAAAAAAAAAAAAAAAAAAAAAAAGCCAAAAATCACTTGAAAATTATATTTTTGCTTTCAAATTTTTGGTGCCTAAAATATTTAAAACATTTCTTAGATATTAGATAACCTGTGCAGTACTGAATCAATTAATGGCTCCGCTCTCTGACTCTTAATCCATGTCATACTGCACTCTCCTCTGAGAATAGCTTCACTGAGCTCAGTATAAAGCAAAACTGACTGTCAATGAGCTGAAAGAATTGAAGCCTAGAGCTATGTTTAAAAATCTGCTCCATTTAGCAACATGAGTCAGTCACGTCATTAGCAATTCTTGTAATTTTTTCATTAGTGTTGTGGTATTTGGCCTTTTTTCTCAAACCATTATAGCTTAATCAAATCTCATGATTAGGCAAGAATTTCAGTTTTCACCTGAAGTTCTGGTTCCCAGGCTGAGGGCACATGGGGAGGCAAGGGAGAATGGATAAAAATTGATGAGCCAGCCTGAAACTTACAGAGGCTCAGCAGTGTATCCCAGAACAACTTGCACTGTGAAAGACTGTAGTCATTGCTTTCGTCAAACCCCCTGAAATATGGTTTGATGCATATAACATGCCTTTCGCCCAGTTGGACAGGATCCAATGCTCTGAATACACATTGTGAGGGTATACATGGGTCAATATAAGAAATCAGATGGATTTTATGTATCAAGAAAGCTTTTCTTAAAGAGGAAAGGAAATAGCTATAAATACTATACATTTTGTATCTGTTAACATTTAAACAATAAAACATAAATTTAAAAAATAATAAGGAAAAAACCCAAGGAACAATTATCTTGTTTGGCTTTTATAAGCAACTCTTCCCTGAAATTAGAGGGGCCACAGAGCCACAGCAAATATGAGTAAAGTCATAATCTCTCTAAGTAAGTAACAATACATTGCACCACATAGAAAATCTGCAAGTCGGAAAGGGTGAAAGGAGGTCATGATGGCATACTCTTTCCAGATAAGGTATTATCTGAAACAGAAAACAACCTTACCTCAAATACAAGTGAAGAAAATGTATAATAGTAAAATCAATTTCCTCACCTGGCATACCAAAATGATGAGGAGAGATGTGCCACATGTCCTCAAAATCAGCACTAGAAAATAAATAACATTCTTGCACCAAAAAAAAAAAATAATCCTTAAAAATATCTGAAAGTAATCCAGAAGAGCTAATTTGAACACAACTTTGCCCATGTTCTCCTTTATTTAAAGCTGTCTGGCCCCATCTCTTTCTTACACAAATACCACCTCTCTGTATCTTCTACAAAATCTTATAAACAATATTTGTAGTTATTCACAAAAGCATTTAAGGCATGTGTGTACATTGCTTCATTTGGATTAAGCATTAATCCCATTAAATCAATCCCTTCTTTGTTCAAAGCACCAGCATTCAAAACCACAGGCACAGTCAGTTTTGGAATATCTTTTTCAAGTCAGACTTTTTATCTTAATCCATTTAAGTAAACAGGAATGTAATGCAACCAAGTGCTCAAACTCTGTGAAACCTGGCGTTACTGGTCTGTCAAAAAGCATAATCACTAATGAGATGCAATCAGAATGGTCAAACCTCTTTTGATTTTTCTTTTCTTGAAAAATCAGTTCATAACCTCATCCATGAGCAGCTCCATTCATGTTCTTTGTCCCTCTTCCTCCAGCTCCCATCAGCATTGATAAAGGAAAAGCAAAACAGGTCCAGCATTCACAGTATTAGCAGTGAGAAACAATAATGCAGTACACAAAGACACTATAGTGTTGATATGGGTATTTAAAAGGGGCATATAATAAATGTTACCATTATTATTTCAAATCTTCATATGAAGATGACTGTTTAATTGTGCCAGCTTCTATACACTCCATAAAACTGCAGGCTCTATATACATTCACATCACAGTTTCACCCACAGTCAAGTGCAGTCACCCGTGCAGCATCTACAGTACAGCAGCCCAAAGAACACTATGCAACATTTCAGACAGGATGCCAGCAGCACTGCTTCAGTTTTAGAAAGAGAAATACCAGCTCAGCCAAACAGAGCTGGAATGTGTTCACACAGAGAGAACACCAATAACCACCTCTTCTTGTATTCTGTAATTCGCCTTATTCCTGATGGAAAAGCCATGGATGCATCTTTGCACCTGAACATGCCAGATCTGAGCAAGATGTGGACATAAGCACCTTTAGTTTCCACCAGCTTCCACAGACTCTGATATTACAAGTATCTGGCAAGCTTGAACCCTAGACATCTACAGATACTCAGCTGGTTATGCCTCCCAAAATCTAGGGCTCAAGAGCTGCACAGTACTGGCAGCTCTGAGCACTGTTTCAGTATTAAGTTAAAAGGCAAAAAGCCATGTAACAGCATTGATGAAATCATGATGTTAAAAAGCCTATACTCTTTCCAAAGGAATTACGCATACGCTTACTGGGGTGAATGTGTTCCTAATTTGAATAACCGTTTTTCATAGGGCATCAAAACACACTTCAAATTGTCTGAATGGCATAATCCTGGGCAGCATGTATAGTGTTACACTATAATACCATCCATCATTTAATGTATGGGGCTTTTTAAATCTCTGACTTCCTTTCCTGGTTTGACAGCAGCTTCCCTCCAGTTGTCACTAGTATATTGGAGTACACACACTGAGGGGTCTGTATAAAGCTTTGCTCTTCTTTCAGGTGCATGATGGGACCAAATTTGGGTATTTATCGAATACTTTACAAAAAACTATCAGAAGGAATACAGATATGCTTTAGGGCTTGCAAACTTGATGAAATTAATGTCAGGTCTTTGCTTGAGGAGAAACTTATGTATCATCTTAAGGTTACTTATAAAAACAATCATCAACACAAAAATTAAGCAAGTGAAGCAAGTTGGAATGTACCTGTAAGTGAAAGTAAAAACACATAAGGAATGTCTCAGCATGACTTAAGATTATTTGCTCTTTTCATCCTCTTGTGCAACACATAGACAGGGTACCTTGTCTCCTGTCCAAAACATACCTGACCAGCACTACTCAACTCAATGGTGACAAGTACTAAAATATAGTTCATTTATAACTCATTAGAAAAAACCTCAGGACACTTGGGACTTGCACATAGGTAATCTCTGGGAAGACCATATGCAGCTGTAAAAGAACTACTTAACATCTAACAATTAGACAAGGTAAGAATACCTTAACTCTTCCCTTGAGTACAGGTGTTGGTACAAAGTTCTTAATTTATGATTCTCCAGTAATACCTTCTGGCTGATGTAATGTCTTCCTCCCACCTGACATCTGATCCTGGAGTAGGTCCCTTTTTGAGTAAACTCTTTTGTCTCACGAGTAGTCCTATTGTCTTTAATACCAAAGGTTTTACTGCTAATTTGTTTCTTCAAATGAGCTCCCACGAATGAAGTTCTGTAAATCCTTTGTAATTTACTTACCAGTAAAAACATCCAGTGCTGTTCACTAAAATGCTACTTAACTTATTCCACAAACAAGATCCAGTATGATGAAACTTCCTTTGAAGGATTCTACATGCCTGTGCTAAGTCTCACTCTGTTATTTCACTAAATAGGAAACAGATAATGTCCTTCCTTCTGCAATAAGTATCCCACTTAATCTTAACACTTCTAATAGTAGACATGTTGGGGCAGTTTCCCAAGGCACAAGACTCTTCTTAAATAACAAATACACTGTCCTGGGTTCAGCAGTAGCAGTCATTTTTTCTCCTTAGTAGCTGGTGCAGTGCTGTGTTTTTGACTTTCGGCCTGGGAACAGCGCTGGTAACACCGATGGTTTTAGTTACTGCTCAAATATTTAGTCTGACCAAGGACTTTCCGAGTCTGATGCTCTGCCAGGGAGGAAGGGAAGCCATGAGGAAGCAGAGACAGGGCACCTGACCCAAACTAGCCAAAGAGTATTCCATACCACAGCACGTCATGCCCAGGATGTAAAAAGTAGGGACAGGGACCCAGACGAGTTGGTTCACTGCTTGGTCGGGCTTGGTATCGGTCAGCAGGTGGTAAGCAGTCATATTCCCTTCCCTTGTTATTTCCCTTATCATTATTATTATTGGTGGTAGCAGCAGTGGTTTGTGTTATAGCTTAGTTACTGGACTGTTCTTATCTCAACCCATGGGAGTTACATTCTTTTGATTCTCCTTCCCATCCCCCCAGGAGCGGAGGGGAGGAAGAAAGAGGGAGGAGTGAGCGAGCAAATTGTGTGAGTTACAGCTGGGGTTAAACCACGACATACACATAGTGAAATAACACACTACTTACCAACAAGATGAGACACCTTAGTGTTCTCTACTTTGGTACTACTAGGACTGTATCTGAAGCACCACAAATGGAGATTTGTCAATTTTTTTTTTTTCTAATCCCTTGCAACCTTACAGTCATAGAAGGCTTAAAGAAAAATACAGTCAACATCCTTTACAAAATGAGAAGATATAAACCCCTGAGAATTCTGTCACTAAAAAACTCTATTAGAAGGAACTAATGACTGCATCTAGAAAGTTTCAATCTGGTTCATGGGAAGCAAGCTCCTCAAAAATAAACCATGCCAGTCCAGCATTTTTATAGACATCATGGCTAAAATAAAGCAGAGAAATATACATATCAGTTTAAGAGATGTATTTCTCGGATTCTGTAACTATACTATGCACAAGCCTGCTCAGTTCTCGAATGAGACTTCAGAGAGGATGCAAGGAGCAGGCTGCAAGGTGCTATTCTTACCTGATCCAAAGCTCAGCCATGATATATTTGAGTTCATTTATTTTAAGACAAAGTACTTAAGAGATCCTGAACTACTGATTAACATGAAGAGTGTCATCTGCTAGATGTACATTAAGCCTACTAAACTGGAAGGTGAACTGATGCATATCTTTCTTTAAAGGACGCCTTATTTCAAATAAAAGACTTGAGTTATAGATGAGTTAGAACATTTCTGAGTTAATCTCTTCAAATTACTAATGGATACTAAATGGGTGCACCTATTAATGAAAAAAAAAAAAAAACACAAAAAAAACCCCATCATATTCTAAGTTCAGTATTAACATTTTTTTTCATTTCAGCTTCCAGCTTTTTTTTTTTCCCATATTTTAACTGTTAGCTAAGAGTTTATCATTAAAAAACATTCTTTGTGAAGGTACCACTAGTCCAAATAAGTACCATCTATCCCCTTTATAAAGTGGAATAGGCTCACTTGTCTGTATTCTAACATTGTATTCTTACCACACTTCACAATTCCTAAGATTTAACTCCAGCTGTTCATAAGCACTACCTTACAGTCGTTTCAGAAAAGTCTCTAACCTAACCCAAGCACCTTGACTAAATTCCAGTACTTGCAAGTAGAAAAACAGTTTTACCAAATAAAAGCTTCCAAAATTCTCCAAATATCAGGTTTTGTGTCAGAGATTCTGCCTTTATCATTTGAACATTAGAGTGTGCAACATAGCCTCCCCTCAACCCAACCAGAGCACTACAGCTGATACAATTAAGTTGAGGTCTAAAAAGTTGTTACCACAAAATTTGTTACCAAAACTTGTTACCACAATTTATCTTGGAAACTGCTTTTTCACCTTACTTTAGGTATTACCATAAAATAGATACAAAGATGCCTCGTTATACAAAATTAAACTCTGACTGACATTAAAATAATTAAAAAAAAAAAAAAAAACAAAAAAACAAAAAAAACCACACCAAAACAAAACCCTATTTAATTCTTTTGTGGGGAAAAGAAAGCCTACCTTCAGACTAATTAAGCACTGAAACTAAAGCACTGACTCCACAAAACTGTCAGAAAAGTCAGACACTCCAATTTTTTTAAAACAAAATAAGAGAATTATTTTCTTTTTGTGCTACCTCTTTTTCTATAAATGAACAGAATAAAGATGATTTTTCAGAGATGCTTTCTTTGCCCAGTTTTATGGTCATGGATGCAATAGTATCTCCATATCAGTAAAACATGGCCTAGGAAAAGCAGTATAATTTGAGATATTTCAATGACTATGCCACTGAAGTAAAAGAAGTTTGAAGTGATAATTAAACACTGTATTACATATACTTGTACATTACAGACAAGGACACATTGTGCAACCTTTACTTGCACTGGTGAACAGTTTTAGGAGTAGTCCTATTGACGTCAATGAGACTACTTAAGTTGGTAAGAGCTCACTAACATGTGAAGAGTTGTGCAACGAAGGCCCAAACACAGTTCATTCCACACGTTGTTTCAAGCTTTGCTCCTCAACCACAAGATTTTCCCTAATAGTGTTAATATTATTTCATTAACGTTACCATTTAGAAAAATATGTGAGAATATACAACTTGTTCAACTGTCCACAGCCCAGTATTTCAGCTCAATACCAAATCAGAGGCACACAAGAATCCACCATTGGCTCAGGCTACAGCAGGTTGGTCAGGGTCCTGTCCAGTCAACTTCTGAGTATCTCCAAGGGTGGAGACTCCACACCCTCTAAGCAGCCTGTGTCAGTGTTTAATCACCTGCACAATGGAAAAAGTGTTTCAGCTTGTGCCCACTGCCTTTTCTCCTGTTGCTGAGCGCCACTAAGAAGAGACTGGCTTCATAAATTTTACTGTCTCCTCTGCAAGACATGGATCTCCCCGAGACTGTTTTGCTCTAGGCCGAGCTGTCCCAGTCCCAATCAAAGCCTTTCACTGGACTCACTGTACTATGTCCAGGACTCTTTTGTACTGAAGAACACAAAACTGCACTCAGCAGTCCATATGTGCCCCACCAGGGCTGTGTAGAGGGACAGAATCACCTGTCTCAGTCTGTTGGCAATACTCTTTCTAATGTAGCCTGGGTTATTGGTGACTGCCTTTGCTGCGATGACACACTGCTTGTGCAGGTTCAACAGGAAGTAATTACAGGACTCAGTGCTATTGGGATTCCTTCTTCCTAGCAGGTGAAATAAATGGAAAAATCTTCACTGACTTGGATGTTGGCACCACAGAATAAAAAAACAACATATGGGGTCGTCTGCTTTTCCACAAGCTCCTACTGGTGTGGCAACCCTCTACTTACGTGATCTCATCTGGCAAAACATCTTCCGTCAATACTATTTTAGACAAGAATTCAAATAATCTAAATAATCTATTTGTTACTATTTTAACACTTTCTTGTTGGCAACCACAATAAAACAAAGACACAGCGTTTCAGTTGGGCCCTTAGGTTTCTTTTATAAAGCTTAAGCAAATGTCACAGAATGAAATGATAGTTTCAAAAATTAAAAATGAGCAGCTGCATCTTTTCCCTGTCCTCCTCCCCCTCATCATCTCCCCACCCTCTTCTGTTTGTTTTGGAGACAGCGTAACTCACTAACATGTGTTCACCTCCAAAAAGCATCCTTATAAAAAAACCCAAAAAACAAAAACCAAACTGGGGAGGGAGAGAGGAAAAAGAGCTGGGAAGAGCAGAAGTGAAAAGGAAAAGGAAAACAGGAGAGACTGAAACTAAAACTTGTGTTTGCATTGGACTTGGGAAACACCTCAGAAAAAATTAGAACCAAAAACTTATCAGTCTACATTCCTGAGTTCACAGGAAGCATGTTCTGCATTGTGCCTTTGCTACGATGATTTATAAAAATTTTTCACAGACAAGGACAATAAAGAACTCAATCTGAAAAAAAAAAAAAAATCTGGAAGAATCGTTTCATTTTTCAACGTAATTCAGCTTTGTAATAACCCAGTTTTATCTAAAGCCTTCTTGAACCTGGCCATTGTCTACATTCAGAAAACACTTTAAAACTATAAAGTCATCCAGATAAGACAGGCAGTCGAATAGAGGAAGTTAAGGCACATTTCCACAAGCCAGGTCATAAATTTTCACTTCAGTGTGTTACAGTCCTGGGGGCTAAGATTTCTGTTTCTGTCCATCATGCTGACTGAATGAAACAGTTCCTATGAGATTGTAATAGGCCCATTACAACACTATATCATGACAAAAGAAAAATTCTAAAGGCATCTCTAAAATAGCACATAAACAGACTGATCCACTGTCAAAACTATCAAGTTAAAAGCTGTATCATATAATATCTGATAGGAAAAGTAAGCTAAAGAACTTCAAAAATTTCAAATCAGACAAAATAAAGAGATTTAACATATAGATAGTTTTCAACATTTTTGTAATTCCTTCAGATTCACTCCAGGATAGACTCCAAGACTGAAACTTCTGTAGGCTGGAGAATATAAACTTTAATACAATTTAACTGACAGTGACACGAACAATCTGGACTAAAAAACAGTGTACCCAAGACACCTAAAAAAAGACTTTGCATTGTACTGCAACAAAAATGGCACCAGGAGGTTTCTCAAGGATATTGTGTCAATGATAAAAGCAGTCATAAATGACAGTACATTACTGTTTCTCCTTTAGTATCACTGTCACAGTATCAGCTATTGGCTTAGTAATTTTCTAAAGAGCAGTCTGAGGGACTTAACAGTGCTGCCACTTCGTTCACATTACTTCATGAGCTATGAACAGATCTGATGGTCAAACTCATCTGAGTCCCCTGGCATGTCTTTCCAGCAAATCCTGCAATTCTTATGTTCAAATGCCAGTGACACACATACTGTAACTTCACTGCAAGATATCTAACTATAGTAAGGTCAGTAAACACAACATATTTTCATAATTAAGTGTGCTTAGTATGAGAGCAGCTGAGGAAATCTTAATCCCTACATATTTTTAACAGGGGGTGGAGGGTGGGTGAGGCAGTGTAGTGAAGGGAACAAAGAAAGAAGCAAGCAAAGAACTAATGAAAAAATCCATCAACTCCAAGGTTTTAGGCATGGCTGTCTTCTCTTGTAATAGGCAGGCTCAAGAAATACTGGTTATATTACCAGCAGAAAAAGGTCACGGAGCTCCATGACCACTCTTTCAATACACATAAATGGGCAGAGTGAACCCGGGAGAAAGCAGAAAGAGAAGACAGAAGCAAACTTGAGGGGCATGAAGAAGAACCCAGGTCAGACAGAGTACAAAGACTGTATTCAGGCAGTAAGGGAATGAAGCTTCTGTGTGTGCAGGTATCACACAGAACTGGAATAAGGAAGCAAAATAGTTCAAAATTAAACAGGGAAGGGAAAAAACAAACAAACAAACAAAAATAAACACAAAAAAAAAAAAAACACAAAACAAAACGAACAAAATATATTAACTTGGCAGCTTTTGCCACAATCCAGTTCTCTTGTCTTAGCTGCATGATCCCTTATGTCATCACAAAAAGTGAGCACTATGAGGGTGGGAATAGGCAGCTCAGGTTGAAGGAAGGTAGAATCTCTTAATAAAGCAGTATTAATCTCTGCTGATTTACAATGATTGTGAATTACAGCCCAAAACCCTGGAAGAATGAAAGCACACCAAGAGGCCACATATCTATAATTTGCAAGTATGTAACATTCAGAAAAGCTCAAGTAACACATTTTGTTGATTCAATAAACAAGCAACTTGCACAACAGCTCTTCGACAGATTATGCACCTATTTTATGAAGACACCACAAAAAATGCCAAAAATTACTGGATGTCTCCTGCACACAGACATAGGCTGCTCAGTCTTTCCAGACCAAAAAAAACAAGCAGATGCAGGAAAAAAGGGGCTTTCTGAAAATTTGCTCATTGTACAACACTGTCTTACCTATTGCACATTGTTTCCATGTCAACAATTACACCAGCAAGTTATTTTAGTCTATGAAGTCTACTCTATTAATTTTCTCTGAAACCTTTTTATATAGCCACCCAGTAGCAGGAACACCTGCGGAGAAGGCAGAATGTGCAGTATTGTTACCCTCCACAGCCAAAGCTATTTGAACCAACAGCTTGCAGAACCCTGCGGACTGCCTTTACCAGCACGCAGGGAGGAGCCCTAGTTGGAGCAAAGGAAGAAGGTAAGTTCCTGAAGCAGGCTGCAGTCCTTCCAGACACTGAGAAGTGACACAGAGGAGTGACAAAGCCAGAAGCAGAGTAAGCAACAGCATTCCAGCACAAGGACCACAGCATATGGCTGGCAGCTGAGGGTACCCCCGGTCCTGGTTTGTTCTCCTAAAGCTATTTCTGGTCCCCATTCAGTGACTTTTTAACTGTACAATACTCATAAAAGATAGCGATACAGGGTTTTTTTTTGCTTTGCTTCAGGTAAGTCTCCCAGAACAACTCACATCCACGCTGCATTTGCACACAGTTTTTATTGAGCCTTTACTTTAAACATGCTACTAGACTGCTGTACCAAAGGACTATGCTTTCCACTTCCCTAAAAGAAATCAAATGCCCAAACTGGAAAGATGTCATAAAGTTACAATCATAAACACTGCAAATTCAGAGATAAAAATACTACTACTCAGTTTTCAGGACCTAGTGCTCCCCTTCACCACCCTCCCCACACACACCCTAAAAAGAGAAAACTCAAACTTTTCACTGTAGGAGGCCACTATTTCAGAAAGTTACTGTATAAACATCTAGTGTCCAACCATTCCACACACATTCTAGAACTGAACTTTACTGAAATTGATAGAAATCTACCAAAGGAATAACTTCCCCCTATCATTAAGGATACATAGTTACGCTTGCCAAAATAAGACAGCATTTAATAATTTTACAGATTTATCTGCTTATCCATATAAAAACGCATAGAGCTTATTTCAGTTGCACTGTTGGTAAACAAAAAAACAATGTCATCATGCCTTGATGCTAAAAGTTTTCTTCTACTTCAGAACAACAATACTGAGGTCAAGAGAAGTGTCTTCTCTGTTTAATGACTGGCTTATCAGAAGCAGCAAATCAAAAAATACAGATTGCATCTAAAGACAAAAAAATGTGTTGCAGAGGTCTGTATGCTCTTCAGTGTCACTCCTTTCTAAGTAACATGAATCTTGTCATATGCAATAATGAGAACGTTTTGTCCTCCTACATTTCCTATAATTTTACCCTATCAGACTGTAAAAAATGCTGGGTAAACGGGTTTCTAGGGCCCAAAGACACTACCTTCTTATTTCAAAATAAAGCATAGACCTCTCTTAAAACCTGATATAGCTTTTTTCTATGTTTGCCTAAAATAGTTTATTGAAATATCACCTTGTTGTACTATAAATATTAACTAATTAAACCCAAAGGCATTCAAAAATATCAATTTTATGATCATATAAAAGAAACGGAGGTTAAATGATTCCTGCACTTCATTTTCCTGTAAGTTTGAAGAAGTCCAATTTACTCTTACTTCATTACATGAAATAAACTCATATAGCTTTAAAAGCTTTAAAGATTCCTGACACTTAAAGATGATCTCAGACCAGTATTTTAGTCTTAATGTTATAGCTACACACTCGTATCAAGTAAGAAATATTTCAACATCAATGTCTTTTATCGGAAACCTTATATATTATTTACAATTCCTAAGATATCTACCAGTATTTATACTCCTGTATACAATGACTTTGCCCTACATACCCAGCATAAACTTTTTCAAATGAGATTGTGTCAGATCCCTTTAACCATTTGAAGTACTGCCTGTCTTCCATATTTCCAAACAAATAGTTTACACAGCTAAAATATGATTCTACCAATATTTCTAAAACCATACTGTATTAAATAGAGATACAGCATAAAACCCGGTTTGTTTCTGAATTTGTGAATTCACTTGTAAATACTGTTGAATATTACATATGCAGAAGGTTATACATTCTCAGTGAAAGACTCTCTCTGACAAGGTAAAGGAATATCAATCAAATCTTTATACTAAAGGGAAATCTGTTTCTGGAAAGAATAAATTGTTCCCACAGAGATGTCACATCCACAAGAAAGTATCCTGATGCTTTCAGCAAACAGTAAAATGACAACTGAGGGATTTAACTTGGGACTTAAGAACAGTAAAGGAAAACAAGCCAAATTTGCAGAGATTAGACCCTCACATAAAGATGGCAGATGCTTTAATACACTTGTTAAAGGAGGTATAGCCCTGTAGAAGCCTAAGCAGCATTTATTTCTATGACAGTTATCCAACCTGCTTCAGTTTTTTTTTTTTTTAAATCCTACTGCTTAATGGAAATAACCAACTAAGTATTTGGATAATTCACACCAAGCTTTAATAAAGTGCTGTAATAACATTCTGGCTTTCACATGATAGAAGGAAAACTGACAGTTATTAATTTAAATCATGGGTGTCCAAACCTTTTGTTTTTAATGCGCAGGCAGTGCAAAACAACAGCTAGAAACAAAACAACTGTTGCATCACTGCTTCCCTCTAATCCACACACATTTCATTCCTTCAGTCCATGAAGTCTGAGCTTGCCTGCCTTTTACTGCAATCCCACACCTTCTTTTAAAGTGAAATCTCTTATTATCCCTTCTTTTTGTTTTAATGTAATATTTTTAGTACTATTAAAGGAAGAAAGAGTACGTTTTGCCACCCACAGGAAAAAAAAACCAAACACAAAACCCAAAACCAGCCAGCATAGGACAGCACATTAAGCTGCTGCAACTTAGCCTAAGCTCTCTACAGAACACTAACTATCCGAAAACATCATCCATCCTGCTGAACTGGTGAATTCTATTTGGAACAGTTGCAGCATACGCACTGGTGGCCTATCTACTATGTCCACCAAGTTCACATGCAAAAACATCTGTTCTCTACAAAAGCTCATGCTCTATATTTACATCCACTAGACCAGAAGCAATACCGCACCACAAATGCACACTACAGTATCCCTTGCATCAGATTCCTTTGATAACATCTTTCTTTATTCGCACCTAATTTTTTTCCTGCCCAGATTTCTGCTATTCCCCATACACTGTATTAGATGCATACATTTCTCAGTAAGTCCAAATGCTGTGGTTATATTCCGCCATGATGCTAGTTAGTAAGTTTCTTATCACCTCCCCCTCCACCACACTCTTTTCCCAGCAAAGACTTCCCACAGTCACTGTCTGGGTGACAATTTTAAACTGACATGCTGGGTCGCTGACTTTCCATAGTCAAATTCTCTCACTTTCTGAAGTACAAATATTCACCCATCTCTTTGCCTGCTCATTTTGCTGCTTCTGTCTTGGTTCCTTCTGTCTTCAACTTGCATTTCTCTACAGCCTGGGACAGAGATATTGAACTTGCAGTTGTCTTTAGTCTACATACAGGTCAAGAATATTTTGTGCCTTCTGTAAACTTAAGTTCCTATTTGAGGTAACATTTAAGTAAATACAACCTGAATTCTTGCCCTCTCCTAGTTTATAAATGCCTTCTAATGGATTTTGGGAGACACTTTAATAAAGAACAGAAAGCAAAAGCAAACTTAACTGCTCAATCCCATTAATTTAACAACAGCATAGTGTTCACATACCAAATTCTGTTTTGGAAGAAGTAAAAAAGCTGCAAAAGTTTAAACTATTGTTCTCTGAAAGAAAAAACAGGAGGATTTCTGAAATCCCATAAATCTTGCATTTTCCTATCTGCTGCCAAGATTCAGGAATGAAACTAACGGGGCTAAAGTGCAGGTCACTCACCTTTTTTTTGCTTGTTTTTGGTAATTAGTGAAAATATAAAGTCAAAATTTTAATTTTCACTATTAAAAAGCATCCTAATTTAAATCCTTATTTTTATCAATTCAAATTACACAACAGATGCAATAAGGATGCAATTACACTGCAAACAGCACAGAAACAGAACATGGGAGAACCTCTAAGTCACTCTCTCTGCTCTGAAACAAGAATAAATAAGTAAATAAGAAAAAAATAAGTACTTCTTAAGTGCATCCCTTCTCAGACACAATTTGAAAGTTGCTCCTAAAAGTCTATGGTAGCAAGCAATACAGTTTATATTGGTTTACTATCAATGCATTTCTTACTCTTTAGTCAGCATTTCCCTGACATTTTCTCTTGTGATATCATGACCTCCTACAAAAAACAACTGTCCCGCTTCGTATGCCAACTTTGTATACTGTACCAGCAGTCTCAAACTGGCTGCTATATTCTATATTGCCCTCTTCAATCCACTTTCTCTTTTCTAGATAGATCAGAATTCATTACGTTTTCTAAATCTCTTATTTTCTGTCACTTTCCCTTGGATTCCAACTCATTTGCACACCCAGAGCTTGGTCTTCCAACGTACACCTTATTCTGGCTACAGCCTCACCAGTGATGAACAGAATGGTCTTAGTTTATTTCAAATTCCACTTCTAATGCTTCTGTTAATAAAATTGCTGCCATACTTTCTTGACGTACTTGTTTTGCTATTCATTACTATCCCCAAACCTGATGCTGCAGTACTTATACCTAGCTATTTCTGATTTAACATTTGCATATGTTGTATTTAGCATTATTTATCATACTTTGGTTCATTACAAACCACTACTCCAGTTTATCGTGACTTTTGAATTATAAGCCTTCTTCACAACCTCTCTCTTGCTTGCTGGCATCCACTGGGTTTTTGTACATGCATCCTCGGGTCTTGTACTCTCTTCCATGAAAGAGATGATATATATTTAGCCCAAAAGAAGGTTTGCATATCCTGCCAACCTCAAGAGCCAAATAATTGCTCTTTGAGTAATACTCTTCCCTTTGTAAGGTATCCCTTTATAATTATTTATATTGGCTTCTGAAAATGCACAGAACAGCACTGAAGTTGAGATAAAGTTCTGCAGGTCACCACTGCAGCTCTCACACCAAGACGCAGAAAAGCCTGAAATGGTACAGGAGGAAGAAGGAGGAGGTAAAAAATGACATAAGAAACATTAAGTTTATCATCAGAGTCCACTACCGCATACAAGTAACAGTAATGATGGACAGATATTCCTGGTATCCCTTCTGAATGTCTCAGGGATGAGAATCTGGAAGTACCTCTCAGAGGTGCAGGGGAAGCACACAAGGGTATGCAGGGAAATTGCACATCCGTTTCCCAAGCAGTCTCACCATGCTCCAGCCTTACTGCCTCACAGCAAGCGGCCGTTCCCACTGCCCAGGACAGTGATACAACATACCTTAGCAAAGGCACAGGAACACGGAGCTTGGTCTGGGAGAGCGAAGAAGCAGGAGGCAATCAAAACCCCATACTGACCAGGAGGGACAGGGCAGCCGCACAGAATTAGAGCTTCAAGATGATCAAGAAGAATTCCATCAAATCCTACTGCTTCAGCTACACCCAACTGTCAGAAACATTCCTTATCTGTTATGTTTCCATTAGGCTCTCTTGATATGGCTGTATAAACTGTCTGGTCATACTCAACCTTTCTGTAGTCACTAACTCAGCCTTCTGCGTTCATTTCCCTCTGGCTCTACTGGAGGGCTTTTTCTAAGGAACACTGTGGAGTTTGATTCACACAAGCTATAACTTACAACTCACCATTTCTGATCTCTATTTTATTTTTTGAAGAAGGGTACATTTTGCAGTTACTCTGCATAATGTAACTTTCATCCTCCTTCCATGTTATGCTGTACATCCTATATTAAGATTATAAACCACAAATACATTAATAAACCAACCTTCCACAAAAACCTGTCTTCTTAAATAACCGAGTTATTCTAAAAGGGATTTACAACAGACACTGAATCTCACTGATCAAAGTTGCTTTTTTTCAGAAGAAAATTATTTTATTAATATAAGCAATACAAAAAACATAGCAAAAGCAGAAGAGTACAGAGCCAGGTGCTTTCCTTTAAGACAATGAGATCATAATGCTTACTATAACGAAATCCATTTCAGCCTCCAAATTGATAAAAGACCAAAATTAATTATATTAAAACATAATTATCTCTTCATGTTATTATTAAAATGATGCTGATAAAATGAGAATTTAAGTTATTTTGTATTTTAAAAATATTAACATTTAGTGCATACAAAGTATTTAGAGTCCACTGAGGACTTGTGACATGGTTTTGATTCAAAACAATAATTTTCATTACTTTATAAATCATCTGGGGATGATCATTCTTTATTCCCCAGGGTGAAACATCATCCTGCCAAAGGTGGCTGGTGAAATTTGACCCCTATTAATTAAAGTAAGTATCTGTACTTCCTCTTGCAAAGTTTAAGCGAAAGAAAAGATGTGAGCGAAAGTGGCTTTCTAAATGTGACCATTTTGAGAACATACAGGTATGGGTACAATATCTGGATCTCTATTTAAATTTTGTTGGCAATAGCTAACTCAATCCTAGTCTTTTAAATCATGCTTCATAATATATTGGCTTTAATAGGACTGAGTCCACAATGAATACAGACTCTTAAAACCAGAAGCATCAGGACTCTTCACCAGGGACTGTAGTGATAGGACAAGGGATAATGGGTGCAAACTTAAACAGGGAGAGTTTAGATTGGATATGAAGAAGAAATTATTTACTGTAAGGGTGGTGAGGTACTGGAATGGGTTGCCCAGGGAAATTGTGAATGCTCCATCCCTGGCAGTGTTCAAGGCCGGGTTGGACATAGCCTTGGGTGACATGGTTTAGGGCGAGGTGTCCCTGCCCATGGCAGGGCAGCTGGAACTAGATGATCTTAAGGTCCCTTCCAACCCTATTCTATGACTACAGGAATACCTTTCCCTTCTTTTCCATAGAAAGCACCCAGAAAACACTTTTTTGTGGACTCTACCTTGAGAAACAAGATTATAACCACCAGACTGAGAAGCCTAAGAGAGCTAAAAGACACCCTCCCATACAATCAGGAAATAATGCCCGCTACTATCATAGGGTACAGGGTGAAAAAACACTACATATTGATGAAATTCACTGCATAACTTATTCCTAACTAATAACTCCCCAAGAAGAGAGTTGCATGTAATTTAAACCTTACTGCTCAATTCTGACTTCTTGTGCAGGCAAAAGAAAAAACAAAACCAAAACAAAAACCAAAGCATAACGGATCACTTGATGCCCAATTAAAACAACTACATATTTGAGAAGTAACATGGGCTTTCACAACAAAGAACATTACATCTAGTATTCTCATCTTAATTAGAAACTGTATAATCTACTAATACTATTAAGTCATATTGTTTCCAACACACCTATGCATTCAATCCTTACAGAAATGAAGAATGCTTGTAGTTTAGGTTTAAATGCTGCGAATCCAATTCAACTCTGAGTCACTGAGGAACAAATCCTGTAAGCTCTATCCATTTAGAAAGCTGGATGCAAGCACTGCCTACATGTCAAAGGAGTGTGAGCCCCAAGTGCAGTATATAAGAAACAGAACTTTGAGCAGCACTGAGATAGCATCACTCTGTAATTGTGAAAAGCCACCCTGCAGCAGACTTTTACATTTGACATTTCAAACACAGACACACACTCCTTTGGCAATTTTTGGTCTATGATACATGGAGGAAGTTCTACAAATGGATGACAAGTGAGATATATGGCTTTATACACAAAGTAACCCAACATGAGTCCACATATTTTAATAAATTAAGTATACCACGGTACACATACCACATGCACTGATGTTCTCTTTATCACTACTGAAAATGACACGTTAAAGTTATCATCAGCCTTGCACTTTGCAACACACAGACATATCCTCTTTGTTTCAGGTGGCACAGAAAGTAGAGCCCCAACAGTTATATGAGATAATCCCTAGACCACAAAGCCTCCCCAAAAGCTCTTGATAAGGGTTTCAATTGTTGGCCCCATGTAACCACGTTAGCGCCATTCTGCCACTGCTTCAACACTTCCGGTAGCTTTCAACAACAGTAGCCACTGCAGCGGCTACTCAAGCATTTGAAACCTGTGATTAACTGGGTCACCTTGCCACATCTGTTTTGGATTTGGCTTTACAACTGTGTAAAATAAAATTGTCACTGTATATTCCTATAAATACATCTGCAAGTACAATGAAGTGTGAAAAAATTAATATAAACATGAAAAATTGCAAATAACAATGCAAATTTGGAAACATTTATAGACTGATGAATGTACTATTTTCAAACAAAAGGCTTACATAAATATACAAAAATAAGCATGTGATTATGAAACACATTCCATTTCCTGTCTTAAAAATACTACAACAATTACAGCTTTGAAGTCACGCAAGTTAATGACCCCATCTTATTTCTAAACATTTTAGCCTTTTGCAATATTTAGAAAGCTATTTTGTTAAGAAAAATTAACAAGAGAAAATGCAATACCATGAGCACATCTTTAAAAATCTGAAGTACTAAAACTATAATTTAATACAGAAGACCAAACAGTAAGAACTATAAAGATGAACAGAAACAAGGGCTTCAGAGAGTACTATTCTCCTATATGTATTACTATGGAATCACAGAATCATAGAATACGTAGGATCTTAACATCTTATTATAAATGCAGTCTAAATTTGTGATTGGTTTTGTTGGTTTTGTTCTGTTGGATGGTAAGATATTAGGTTCTTGAAAAGCATGCTTCTTATGGCTTTAAACATCATTGTAACTTGGGCTTGGCTCTCGTGCTTTATAAACAGTACACGCTGTATTGTGTGTCTGATGCTGCAAGTACAGTCAAATATACATCACGCATGATGAATTAAACACACTTTTTTAAGCGGACATCTATTCTTGCCAAACAATTCAGAAATAATATTGAATAGTTTAAACAGACAGAACTCTGGCCTGAATTCAAGAAAAGCAGCACGATGTTAAAAAAATATCTCAACAGAGCTGCCTTTTCCAGACAAAGAGCCTTTTTTTCCCCTCTTGGCACAGAGGTTTGGGACCAGAGCCAAGGTGCTACTTATCAGCTGTTTGACATCAGGGGAGGACTGTGTGCGTCAGTGGACCCAGTAGGGACCCCTGGCTCATGGCAATACATCATGAGGTTCTTATCTTATCAGTTTGCAGGGTCTGGCACTTCAACCTCTACAGTGTGAAAAGAGAAAAAAAAAAAAAAGGGGGAAGGAAGGAAGGAAAGAAGGAAGGAAGGAAGGAAGGTGTGTATAACTAGGAGGGAGGAGGTCAAAGGAGATGTGTGAGCCAGGTTGGGCTGCAGAACAGAGCACAGATGATACTTTGGCTTATTGTGCCATGTACAGTTACGGAAAATCCTAAATGAGATTTCTCCCACTTTCCCCATATGCTCAGAGGAGAGAGGAACAACTTATTATTATTTAGGTCCAGAAAAGACTGAACAATGTGCACGGTCAGGAGCACAATGCTCCCTTTCACATACAGCTGATAGAGGGGGTGCCAGAGAAATGAGGAACATGATATACTCATGAAAAAGCTTATCAAGGTAAACCTGTCCTCCAGGAAATCTCTGAACCGGTGCAGTTTCTTATTGCAAATAAGATTTAAACAGCCCAAATAATTTCTTCAAATGTACAGCTTCAGCAGGATGTATTAAAGCAAATTATTCTCGGGGACAAACAAGACTTATGATACATTACAACTCCAAGCTTAAAACTTGATTGCACAAATGAACTTTTGTATTTAGTATTTAGAAAAACATTCACCCAGGAAGGCAATCATCAAGTAAGGCATCTGCTTTCTAAGGTTTATTCCAACTGAAAAATTATTATAATTACTCAGAAAAACATGATTTGTCTTACCCTACCCTTCCTACACAATGTGTATGAATCAGACGGCAAAACAGTCACCTCCTTCAGATTAATTTCCTTAACTTAAGCACTATTTTACCTCTAAAGCTGCATCACAAGGTATAAATTACAATAACAAATGAGAAGCTGTTAAAGTATCTGTGGAAATTAGTGGGTTTGTACCCCTGACCAATCTCTATAATTCCTTCCAGGTATTTCCCCACAAGAACGTTTCATCTTATACAGCAGTGAACCAGACTAGCATCAGTACAGAACAAAAGTGAACTGCTCAACACTTACACAGAAACCTTGTTTGCTAAGGATTCAGCAGAGTTTTGAGAACACCTCCTTGACAAGGACCAGGACTCAGCAGCCTGTCATGGACTTTTGCACACTGTAATGAAGGGTCTAGTTTTGTTACTTCAAAACACTGTTTTCATAAATTGTTTCCTCAAAATTTGTAATGTTTTGCTGCATACAACTATTTCGTGCTTTAAGTTTCATTCCTCTTACTATGTCAACTTTCTGAACCACAATAATACTGGGTAGTTCAGTGGAACAATCATTCATGTGAAGAGGCAATATGCTTTTATGGTCAAAATGCACTAGCAGAAATGAAGAATTAAATGAAAACACATCCTAAGCCTCTGCAAACATTACCAGTAGGAGAACAAAATCTGCACTGCGAGTTTAGTGTATTTTGGGAATTTTTCCAGTACAAGCCGTACACTTCCTTCTCCAAATATGCCCTGGCTACTTATTAGGTAAATCACAATAACATATTTTTATATTGTAAACAACAACAAAAAATAAATTTACAAAACAAAAATTTGTTATCAGGGATCCTGACATTTAAAAAACTGCCAACAGAGTGAAATACTACCTAATGCTGATCTGCTATGAAACAAACTCCACAAAATTACTACAACATGTCAATTTTTCTGATTCTGATTTTTCTGTTTTCTTATATGCTACTTTGGTGAAGCAGGCGGTTGCTTTATCAGGTTTAGGAGACAGAGAGAGAGGGGAAAACAGAAACAGCAACCTCAAGAGAAATGTCACCTTTAGATATTAAGCTGCAGTTGAACTTTTACCAATGAATTTCTGCACTTGCATGAAGTCACTACTGTGCTCACCCCAAAAGCCTGTGCACATGGATAGGGATACAGAAGTGGTAGCTGGCAGAGCATGCTGTTTCCTCTTTTGAGTTAAATGATAAATACAGAAGCTACTGGCAGCAATCAAAGATCACTTCATGTGGGACCATGTGCCTCCATGTGTCACATGACTTACAGACAACACATTTCTTAGATCGTGCGATTTTTCAAGAAACAGTACTCTTTCTACTTCAATTAAAAAATACAAGTGATGAATTGTAAATGTAGTTACAGATCTCTGACACACACACGTAAACACTGGATGCAGCGCTTCATCAGCCAACAGACACACATGAAAAAATAACATGTATCATCTTTGAAGACCATACCTGTCACATTACATGGCCACTTGAGTACAAAAAAGGGCCTACTTTATATCTGCATTTTGCAACTCCCCCTCTTCTTCCTCCCCTGCTTTTTGTAACCAGAAAGTCTCAGTGCAAATATATAATACCAAGTCAGTTTATAAAAGTCACTTTAAGTGCTAAACTTAAGTCATATGTCAAAGCTTTGCTAGATCACAGGCTCTACACAGAGACTCTATGTACTCTTCACATGTGGCTTTCTTCAATAAGAAAGCTTATTTGTTTCACTATTAATGCAAATTCAAGCTATATACAGCTAAGTCAATGACTAAAGCCATGTTTGGATAACACTTTTCCCTACTCCTCAAGTCCTGTGCAACCAACACAGGTTTTAAAGAATGAAAGAAAGGATACTTCTTGCACAATCTTGTTCTATTTTTTATTTAAACTGTATTTAAACTCTAATTAATAAAAATGTTATCATGTCTACCAAGGATCTGACGTCATGACTGGCACATTCTCATCCGCTCAGCTTCCATTGTTTGTACTGTGATAATGTACAGAGAAGAAGGAACCTCAATTTCATTTTCAGCTTCAGATGTTAACTTGCTTCAGACACAAAAGTTGGTCTAGGAATTCTGCTGTTCTTATTCTGAGTTATTCTGAGGGTTTAAAGTTTGTGTTCAGATTTTCAGGGGATTTTTCATCTTTCTTCTAGAAAATAATAGAAAACTAGAAATCAAATTATTTACAGGAAAGGGATTACTGTTCATGTTGTTCATATGGCTAATCAAGTAGTTCCTCCAACTTCTATCACAGAATACAAAACAAGAACAGGTACAGTATTTTTTGCTGTTTAGGACTGGAACTCCGCATCCACATTCTGAATCCACTGCAGAGGCAATGCAGCCCTCCAAAGGAGGGTATCTCAATATTTGTAAATGTGGCCAGATCCTTTTCAACTTAGGAAATTTACATCTGCCAATCATAACCCTTACCCTAGAGGAAGAATCCCATGATTGTTTTTCCCAGTTTTCAAACTGCTATGCAAACAGTTGATAAAATCAAGACTCCCAATGACCATGAGAGATGGATGAAGTGATCCCCAAACTTGCCTTTCTCATTAAAGAAACACCATCACACCATAAATCAACACTGGGGTTTTTTGACATATAATTCAGCTCAACAGCTTTATGTTTGTAAATAGGAAAGCATTAGGAAACCAAAATTGCACAAAGAATTTAAGTCAGAAGGAAAAGAATTATGTGAGTTAAAATGACCAAAACAAAGGATTAACTAACATACCCCAGCTAATGAAGTGCCATGAGAATGTTAACAACCCTATACAGTACAAACTACTATCTTATCCAAAGATAAGATGTGTCCACAACTAGAAGACTGATTCAGCATGTACTGAAGGAAAGAATTGTTTCCTTAACCATATGAAATTTCTTAGTATTTCTTAGCATGAGATCACTCAAAAGATCACAGCATGAAAGGTATGCACTTAGGCAAACGCTATCTCAAAAAAAACCTTACAATGTGCTCAAAATATAACAATCTAAGAAATCAAAGTATAAATGTGCACTCTCTTTAAAACTAATGTAGGTTTGAGGTTTCTTTTTCCCTGGTTTTAAGTCTTCATTTTTCGTTAGCTTTGGCAAGACAAAGAGCTGTAGGTTTGCACTTAAAAAAACAAAAGGACAAAATTCTTTGCATATAGAAGGAATTCTGAGTCTATTATGACCAAATTGTACTTTAAACAACTTTAAGTTGCTTATGAATACCAATTATTTAAAAACATCTAAGATAGGGATTACTGAATGTTTTGCTCTTCTTGAATTACATCATGGAAAATGCTACATAAGGAGCAGAGAAGAGTCTACTGTGCTATTATTTTAACAAGACTGACTGCATGAAGGTCTGCAGAAAACTAAACCTAAAATAAAGCAATATAAAAAATTAAAAACCTTTTATACAGAATCAGTATTATATAGGTAAGTCTTATGTTTTTATCTTCACTGAGCTTGTAAGACTGCCCCACAAGACATCAGTATGGGAAATTAAGCATATTATAAGGTACACATGGATGCAGCAAAATCTTCTATCCATTGCCATTTAGGTAAAATGTTTATTCCTCCACTAAATTCAGCAAAAGTACCTTGATGGGTTACTTTTAAGAAAACTCCATAAACACATTCACAATTATGACCACTGTTTTCAGTTCTAATTAAGATGAGATTACAGCTTGTCTTAACACCCATTCCTATTTCATCACACACAAATACAGTTCATAAGGTTAAAAGCCTGAACTAAACATCTTGCTTCAAGACAATTTTAAAAGGACTGAAAGAGCACTCATACCAAAAATATTAGCCGTTAAGCTGCTTGGTAACTCATTTTTTCCACCTTAACAAAATCTCTTCTAAAACAAAACATGCTGTTTTTACTTCACCACTGTCAAGTAACAGATACGGTTTCTCACTTATAGTCTGTATTACCTGACTTTAAATTGCATGTCCGAAATAAACTTTTCTGGAAACTTAGTACCTGCATACCCTGGAATGTTTGGGAAAAGAAACCACATCAAGTAGACTTGCTAGCAACTGAAGTGCTCCACCAAAACATTCCCAGCCAGCTGTCCTTGCTTGTACAGTCTTCACAACATCAGGTCAGCACAGCTAAAGAGATCTGGCCTTGTCTATGGGCACTCTTTTCATCCCACAAGCTGCCAGCTAACATTCCCTTCAGGAGAAATTTTCCCAGGAGTGCTAAAGCTGATGCAGCACACTGCACAAGATGCTTATATCCTCTCAGGGAACTGCAGCCATTTGCAGTCAAACTCCACAAAGCTCTATTTCAAGCAGTTACCTCTTCATCTCTTTTTTCCTAGATATGGAAAGCACAATGACATACACAAAACTATAAGCCCTCAAGGAAAAGTCTAGGGACATATATGTTCCCTATGCAGAGGGAAAAAAAGATTTTGGCATTAGTAAAGCAACAATATTAATTGCCCTCTACTAATTACATCAATTAAAGTCCCATTCTGCAGGAACAGTGGCTCTACCTGATTCTTACAAGCTCTCAGTGATCTCAGCTGATCTGGTATCATTCTTTTTGCCATCTCTATTTACAAGCTTTTGCCCAGAAAAGGCAAACTACAGTGCACCATCCAGTACTTTACTGCATGCCCACAGTGATAACATCATAGCAATTCAAACTGACACTGAGCTGCTCACTTCAGGGGCAAAGTACAGTGTTAAAATTTACCCATTCACCTTTATGAAATGCACACAGGGATTGTACTGTTCACAGTGACCTCTGGACTGAGAGTTTTAAGATTTACCCAAGACATTCATTTGTGCAAGGAGACTGCATAGCCTGTTTATCACTGGAGAAAGGGTTTTACTGAAACAGGTACATAAACATTCCCAGCCCTAATACACACACCAGAAAAAGGCTTCAGTTCGTTCATAAACCTGACAACAGATTTGCAAGCAACTTCTATCAGTTTTCTTTTCCAGACTACAACTTTTGAGCAGAGAAGCACATAAGATGATGCCTAACAGAATAATATTTTTGCTCAGAAGTGTTTTCTATGCTGAAGCCTAGAACTCAAAACCCACAAACATGTCAGTGTGCGTCCAGTTTTAAGGATTACTGATTTCAGTAGGCATATCCACATATCTAAGAAATTTTAAGTGACTCCTACACACAAATGTCTACAGCAGCACTGAAATAGTGAAATGGATCAAAAATATTGTGCAGAGATGACTTTTCATCTTCAATCTTTAAAATAAAAAAACTTGCAAGCTTTTCAAAGTGTTTTAAAGTAAAAAAGGTAAGAACTTCACCTAGTGAAACCGAGACACAGAACTGTGATTTTATTGTTCTGTAGCAATACCAGGGCTTTTGTGTTTTTAAAGCAGCCTCACTACTCAGAGGAGAGCAACACTTGTGATTCTACCTGGCTTTGTTTTTTCCAAAGTTGGCCCTTCCCTCCCAAAACAGACAGGGACAAATAACCTAACACTGGGCCAAGGGATGGCAGCAGGGATTTTTCTCTGAAAGGTACACTTTCCCTTGCACTGCAGTACTACCTCTCTGCTTCTTCAGTTAGACAATAAGGCCTTGTCTGCAAGAAGCTTTGAGAGATGTCAGTCTTCCAGCTTCAATAAAACTAACAGTTAGACTTTCAGATCTGAAAGTTCTGGCAGTTTCCTTTCGATTTGTGGCTTGCTTTTCTAAGCTGAGTGACAATTAGGTACAAGTAATCGACACATTTGTCATGCAGGCTCAAGTGTCTGTGGTTTATCCAAAAGGATTCCAAGCCACAAGTGTTTGCAGCTGGGAATAAAACGTTTGTAGAGCATCCAGATGATCCTTTGAAATGCGTTGAGACCTTGAGAAAGTAGGACTCAAGTTGCAGGTCTGGTGAGGAGAAACACACAGAACTGTTCTGGGAGACAGACACAAGTAGTTGCTTGAACCTTTCTGAAAGACCAGCCATGCAAGTGGCAAGACCCAAAGAGCCCCAAAAATTCACAGAAATGTTTGAGGGATGCTTCAAGCTGGTCACATCCTTGATTTCACATGCCAACTCATTCATCCATTTTTAAACACAGCAGAAGATGCACTGTGCTAAGAATTCCTATGCCAATACAAGGATACCAAATAAAAAAAGTCTTGCATCTTAACAAAGGATTTTTTTATATGAAAGCTATCAGTATTTCCATGTGAACAACGGGGAGGCAGTCAAGTTGAATTCAGGCCAAGTAGTGTAACGGGAACACTCAGCATTTCCATATAAATCAGCAGAAAGTTCATGTCCAAAATGACAACAGGATTTAACTTCAAGCACCCAGGATTTTACACAAGAGACAAGCTTTAATTTTTTAGGTTATTCCTTTCTGACCGTAACACAAAGAATAAAAAGAATACTCAGAGTGTGAAAATTAAAGGACCTATATTTGATTTATGCTAACACAACTTTAAGAAGAAAGCAAAGAAATTACAGAAACCTATAAATGGTCTATTACACAAAAGATGTATTTTTCCTCTTCAGAGACTGAAACCCTGTTTTCTCTTTCCTTTGCTACACATATTCATTTTCCCCTCCCTCCTTGGCAGATACACATCTATTACTACCTTTTACATGGATCAAACAGTTTGGATACTTGGGAAGAATGAAAACTTCTGACGGTAGAGGAATCTGGTAAGGAGGGCAAAGCAAACATAAAACTGAGCAGCACCAGGTGACGCTAGTCACAGTCTAGCATGGATTCCAACATCTGTAACACTGAGGAACTAGAAAAGACATCCAATACTTCTGTAGTAAACAACATAGTATCTGATGCCCCATTAGGCTAACAGGGAATCAAATGAAACACACCAAAGATAACTCTTCATAAATAGAGCTCAAGTTTGTATCATAAAGATTATTTTCTGTGCAATTCTAAAAACTAAAGATGACAATGCAACCTACTTGTCTGCGATTCATCTTAGCTGATCATCCTCATTACACCATGATTTAAGAAGCTACAAGAAAGCCATCTCTCAGTCTTGCCTGGCAATTGCATCAATACAAAAGACAACACAGCAAGGCAAATAGAATGAACTGATGTGGTACAAGCAAAGGCCAGGTTCTTAGAAGCAGCAAAAAATGATGTATAGCTAACTTTAAACTTTAGCTGTACACTCCTTGTTTTCCTAAGCCCAAAATGTTAACACAACTCATGTACTGCAAACCCTGTCCTTTATTCGAAATAGCCTATTTTGAGCTTACAGAACATAAGTAATAACTTTCAATTCCAAGTCTAGGCTGACTCCAGCCACAAGCAAGGAGTGAAAAGCTGCTTGTCAAACATGTAAGTTTACTAGGTATTAAGCATATGTGCTTAACTACACAGACACTTTTAGACTACTTTTAATCAACAGAAACATTCCCACTTGCATACAAAAAAATTATTCCCTATAGCATGTTAAGAGACAAAGATTATTCCTAAATTAAACTGCATTTGCTTTTATGGATTTTAACAATGAGGGGACTGTTTCAGCATTGAAAACGTACATGAAGCTATACTTTCAGCTAGCCTACACTTGACACCAATTCTGCTTCAGTTGGCATTTTTAAGGTCTCTCATTAATCAGCCCCATAAAGCATCACTGAAAATGTTCACATAAAAAATAATTAAAATTGGGTTTGGAAATTCAAATTATGATTAGCATAAAACAGTAAAAAAAAATTGTTTCTAACTATTAACTATTTTGTGGATGTGCATTTCAGGAGTCACACCTTTAATAAGATAATTAAACAACTTTAACAATATAAAGTTGGAGCCCACCTTTACAGCAGTGCTGTTCAGGAGTCTGAAAATATTACATTGCAGCAAGATGACCACAGAAGCCACTTGCACTCCTTGTTTTTCTAGCAATTATTATGACCTCTAACTCACATGATCTCAACATAGTTAAATCACATTTTCACCTTCACCACAATGTTCAGTCCCCAAATCCAGCAACCACTGTCTTGCAGCTGAAAGCATTAATGTTGTACTGCTTATAGAAATAACCATTACTAAATGCCGATGAAATTTCTCACACAAGAATGACTTCAGAGTAGTTTTCATTTTTTGAACTTGGTATTGCAAGTCGTATTACGTACAGGAAAGGAAAACTAAAATTAGTAATACTTAGACTTACGCAGTTCATCCATTTTTACAAAGAATGTACATTGTGCATGTAGAGTACAGCACACATGTACTGTACAGCACTGGGTATTAGAAGGAAGGAGAACTAAAAGGTTCTCTTTAAAAATACTGGCAATTTCCCTGCAGACATACTAGTACTATTCAGCTGACTTTCCTAAGCCTCCACATACACACATCAGATGTGCATAAAATCTGCTGAGACAATCAGGGAAATTATATATTTTAAATCCTAAATACATTTTCTGCTCTGATTCATAGACTTATATTGTTACAATTAAATCCACAGCCCCATACAAAAACACAACTAGTTCCTTTACTGCTTGTTAAGAATTTTCAATAGATCACAAAAAGAATGAGCATGAATGCTGTTTAAGAACTCTTTAAAACATAAAACAAGATCTCAATTGAAGTTTCTGTTTATTAATGTGAAAATAGAAACTGTGTTAAGAAGAAAGGCATTAAAACCAACATTAAAATAACTTCTGCCATCACATATTGTCAATATTTGCATTCAGGTCTCTGGATTCCAGTGTTTCCTCTGCTGTAATTGGCAGTATCAGTAGAACCTAAACCAGCAGAAGGAATGCAATTCCTCATAATTTAGGTGTGAGTGATGTCAGCAGCTGTTAGAGAAAAACAATAACCCTTTGGGCTTTGCTCATGTGAGGAAAAAGCTTTTCAATTAACATTTAAAATTAAAAGCTGCAGCGTTATTTAATTAAAATAATGTGGCTATTTGGCTCCACTCTGGCTGCAGTTTGCTGCAAGTCCTATCCTTGAAGTAGTCAGCGGCCTTAGTTGATACCATAAGGAGAAGGCAAAAATACAGAGATACAAAGCTCACAACAACCAGGAAGACTGAGTATTTTCAAAGTATTTTGCGAGGGCCAAAATTATCTTAAATTCATTAACCTGAAATTAGATCCCAAACTCTTAATGCTTAAGAGAACTCATGTCAGAAAAAGACATTCACTGAATTGTTAACTTCACTGTTCAAGACAAGTGTATCAAAACATTTGCAGCCAGTGAAGACCAGGCTTACAGATAAACTATCAAACTTAACGCTACCTCAAGTACCCAACTGAAGGATTAACAAATTGAATTTTAGTTTCAAGACAGACTTCTATTGGTGAAATCTGGTTTGCATTTTTTCAAGTTGGAAGGTTTTAAAAAAAATCAGAACATCAACCTCTACTCTGGTGGGTTTTTTTTTTTTTTAGTAAGTCCTTAACTAACTCATCAAAAAGGTAGAATTGAAGACCATACTAGCATAATGTTACCCTTTTTCAGCGTCGGATCTTGAGACGTGAAATGCGAGAACACGCATTTGTGTAAAGAGCAAACTCTCTCTAGCTACTCATGTCATACACTTAATAGTGCTTCAAAGGGAATCATGCACATACCTTAGCTTTGGAAGTTCGTACAGCAGTCAAATCAAAATGTGAAATACTTCAAGGTATCTCCTTAATAAGTACAAGCTTCAACATTCAACTCAATGCAATCTCATTAAAAATAGCAATAACAACAACAAAACAAAACAAAGAACAAATCCACATTTCACAATATTGGTCTAAACATCAAAATTTCCCATCTGTAAAAAGACCTTTATGTTAAAAGATGACAGGTTTTTGTTTCCTTTTTTAAGAGTTACTGTCATTATTCCTTGTCTCTCCTCTCCCTCAGAAAACTGTATTACTGCAAATTCCCAAAATAATCACTCTCAGCCAGAAGAAAAGCCTGGGAATTGCCACCTAAAAAACATTAAGTTTTAGAGAGCAATGAGCTTCTAAACCAGGAACTTGAGAGTGGAAACCACGATGAAGCCTTAATTATAACATTTTTGTTAATAAAAATAGATTTGATCTAGAGAACAAAATTCTGTTTCCACTTCTGAAATCATTTTCCCATGAGATCTTGAGGACACTCTAAAGGCCAAACCACTCAGTAGGAACCAGCAATTCCAGATGTCACATTCTGGTACTCATCAGAGGCTGCTTCAGCTTGATTGTCTGAAGGGCTAGTTTGTTTTCTATTTAGGTTTACTCTGTGTTATGAAAGTGCTTAAAAAAAGACCATAATTTTGAGGAGAGACATTCTAACACTAAGAAATGCAAAATTTGTGGCTCCATTTCACAATTTGCATTTAAACATCTCAATTTCCTACCTGTAAAATGGCCTTTGTGATAGAAGACGAGAATAATGAGCTCAACCAGAAAAACATGTGGATAACAACCCAAAAGACAGCTATGGTCTTTACTGCTATTCACGTAGTTTTAGAAATTTTTTCTTGGAATTCTTTCACATGGAGGAGTGGCTGTTGAATGCCATGATTAATCTACGGTGAATAATTCCATTTCAATCAACCAAGAGAGAATATAAAAGTAAAGCAGACCAAGTCTTGGGTTTTTTTCATTCAAAATGATAAAATAAACTGTTATTAAGAGTCAGAATGCAAAAATCCCTCACACTTAGAAGGTTAAAGTTAGCTGAGTTATTTTATTGCCAGAATTCAGTGCTTCTCTCTTTTTCTTTTCCTTTTCTTTTTTCTTTTTTTTTTTTTTAAGATCATTAGCCTTTTAAATCTAGAATATTTTGATAAATAAATAATGATCAACTGCTACCGTCTTACAGCACAGATTACTTCTGTAAGAAAAGCTGCATGTTTGGTTCAGACTCTTTAAATACTGAATAAAAAACTTTTAAAATATGTATTATTACCTTATTTAAGTTTATCTTCTCAAAGAATTATTAAATGCTAGCTAAACCCAAACATTTAATAGCTATAGAATCACAGAACAGCTAGGGTTGGAAAGAACCTTACTATCATCAAATTCCAGCCCCCTTGCCATGTGCAGAGACACCTCACGCTAAACCATGTCACCCAAGGCTCTGTCCAACCTGGCCTTGAACATCACCATTATATGGGTAGTAATAATGAAAGACAGGAATAGAAACTGCCCAAATTCCTCAAACTTTAGGTTATTAAAGAACACTTAATATACCAACATTATTAGAAATATGGAAAGAGAAACTATTCTATTCCATTGTTCCTATTTTCTTTAACGTTAACATTAGCAGCATACTTTACACTATGTAAGGGTTGCTACATACATACACACCGTAAAACAGCAATACAGTTCTTAGGTTCGTATTAACGCATCTAGACCTATCTCAGCTTCAATATGTAAACAGTATTAGTGTTCTTTCCCTACCCTTTGCTGAAAAGTAAGTAAACTGAAAGTGCTACATGGTCACTATTTATAACCGTTCTTGCAATGAACTGCCTATGAATGACACAAGTATGGATTCAGAGTTAATTTTGGCTCACTGGAGATGCAGGATCTGCATCTGAAGGGCTGCTATTAGATAATGGACAATTTTAGACAGCATTTTGCCTGTGGTCATTTGTAATTAATTTCATGATGCAATGCTGGGGGAGTGAATTGTGGAATCAGCCCCTCGATGAACTGTTTCAATGGAATCACCACTGAACAGAGGCTGAAAACAAGAAGGAAAATTAAATACCATAATAGATAGACATACAGGTGTCACCATGCAATTATCAGCACCCATGGGAAATGTCATGGGATATCTGAAGCCCATTTCAAGACAGGTCTGGAGCATACTGACAAACTAAGTTGTGAATCCTGAGAACCATTAGACAAGAACTAGCTATAGAGAAAAACCTGAGACTAATAAATTAGTCCTCCTCCCTAGAAAGCAGAGATTTAAGTATGCCAACTCAGTTTTCACAGATGTACATATCATTTAAGCTTTAAAGTAATATTCTGTGAAAAGTGGCCAGACATTCTTTCCAAGTTATCACAAACACAGACTCGCTAACCACCAACAAGGAGGTATTTTCATAGGTACATCGAATGCACTAACTCTGGATAACCAAAGGAGCCCAGTTACAAACACTTACAGTTATTCCTCTCCAGTTGTAGATTCCAGAGTACTAAATGGAGTCTGAGTAAACAAAGCTACAAAGACCATGTATTAATACTCTTGTTAGTAGGGCTTTGGAAAATGCCGTTTGACATTCAGTTTCTATGTAATAGCGCTACTATTTTTTTTGTTCTAAATTGCAGGATATATAACACTGAAGTTTCAAGAAGTTATATAGATGCACCTGCTAGTAAAGAAAGCACTACATCTACTGTTGCATCAGATTACACATGCAGTAGTGCCCCTGGTGCCACGGAGGACATGATTTGATGAGTAATCTCAGTGGCATCATCTAGGATACAGTTATCACAGGATAACCAGAAAAATTAAAAACACATACATGAAGGGCATCAATCACCTACATCCCATCTAACCTCAAAGTGGTACAGGCTGTTCTTGGTGCTGGTTACTGAATGCACACTAGGTATTTTTCCTCTTGCAGCTGCATGACACCCACTATGCTTTTAGAAGCCGTTAGGATAACTATTGCTGTGTAGTAGTAGAGCCACGACACTGCTCACAGCAGATAACTTCTGATATCTCAACAAAAAGGAAAATACAACTAGGGCTGAAAAAATAACTTGAAACACAGAAGATAAACCAAGTATTACTCAAAAGCAGGTTTAAGATTAGACATATTCTCCTGCTCAGCTTCGCAACCCAATAGTCACCATAGCTCTTAGTAGAAGGTAAAGCACAGAAATGGGATGTCTAGTATCAAAGTTCTGTGCAGCCCTTGCAAGTCCTTCCAGCACTGCAGTTACAAATTAAATTATACCTATACTAAAGGCAGGAATTAATTATTTTTTGTGTGTGTGTAAAATAATTCTCACCAGGAAATGTTCCCTCAAGGGTATTTTTTGTTTAAATAAACTTTTCCTTCTGCTTTTGCATGTGCACATGCAGAAGGTGAACAAATGAAAACATTACAAAACATCAGGCATAACTTCCAAAAGTACGGACATTTGTTTTAAATCTGGCCTGTGAAATAGCACTTTGTCTACACTTTCCCATATCTAGCATTTGGTTTCTCATTTGATACTGGAAGTTTATGAAATACAGTATTTTAAACTAAAACACCAGCAGTGTTCATTTTAGACCAGAACAGTACATGCAATCAATAAACTGGTAAAAAAGAACGCTACATGATCCCCTCAATTATCAGACATTTCAAATTAGATCACTTCAAATAATGAGCTAGGGGGCTTATTTTCACAGCTGGGTTAGCCTTATATTCTATCATCTACCTCGGGAATAAGAACTGGCTGGATGGCCGCATGCAAAGAGTTGTGGTCAATGGCTCAATGTCCAGCTGGAGGGCAGTAACGAGTGGCATCCCTCAGGGATTGATGTTGGGACCCCCATCTTGTTCAATATCTTTGTCTGTGACATGGACAGTGGGACTGAGCGCACCCTCAGCAAGTTTGCTGATGACACCAAGCTGGGTGGTTCGGTTGATACATTAGAGGGAAGGAATGCCATCCAGAGGGACCTTGACACGCTTGTGAGGTGGGCTGATGCCAACCTGATGAAGTTTAA